>VWPV01018914.1:0-40438 GCA_013389885.1 Geococcyx californianus
ATATATGTATACACGTGTATGTGCATAAAAAACCAAGAGGAGAGTAAAAATTAGCTAAGAAAATAAGTAAAAAAAAAAAAGAGAGAGATCAGGTGGCATCATCAATGGTCTGTATTTTCAAAAATGTTTGCACTTGAGCTTTACTAAACCAAAGCAACTGCATTTGATAAGAAAGGTCACAAACAAAGCTAAATTAAGTGTGAAACAAATACAAAATTTTTCTCTGATCTCGCCTTAATCTTCTGTCTTTTCAGTGAAGAAAGCAGTGAATCCTGGTTTAAATTCTACAGGTGCCTTGCTGTGGGTATCTTTATTTCCTTTCTTCTCCCTTCTATTCTGATATTTGATTCCTGAGGCATGCCGTTTGCCCCCATAACCCTCCTGTTATATATGCATTAAGTAAACAAACTTCAAAAAATTCCCAATTAATCATCTTTATTTACCCGGGGAGACTAGTTCTATGTTGCTGCATGTCTTTCTGAAGCATAATCCAAACCACACTTCACCCTTAATTAAGATTTTGGGAGATTAAAAGTCATACTACTTAGCATTTTTATTTTGGTTTATGTGTTTAAAATGAGTTTAAACACAAACTACAAGGTTGATGCCACTGACGCGCGCGCACGCACACAATCCTGCTATGTATAAAATTTACGCATAGTTCAGTACCTTACACCCAAGGGAATGAGCTGGAATTAGTCAAGTAGAAGGTCAATAGTGTCTGTTTCTTTGTGAATTAAGTTATGTGAGCACCTGAAGATTTTATGCTACATTTATTGCCCATCTCACTGACTTGGTGCCTGCCTCCTGCTTGTGATTAAAGCCAACTCATAAATGTTCTCTCTGCTATCTGTTGAGGAGGTCCATTCTGAGCACCTCCACGACACAGCCAATGCGTTGAACTGCAGCATGGAGACCACAGTGACTTTAATTCTAAAAGATCAGAAATTAGAAATGTACAACAGAGTGCTCATTTTCAATTAAACTGATTATTGACGAGAACCCTTAGCACAGAATTGGGAGACTTAATTTTTTTCCCCTTCTACTAAAGATGTTCAAACTTATATCTTCTGGAGCATCCAAATTATGTATCTAGAGATGAGGCATGGATATCTTTTCTGCCTGTGCCACAAGGAATGAGGTCATAAAGAAAAAAACCCAAAGACTGGTTTAGGCTCATAAATAAAAATATAATTGTTATGATTGAAAATATTTTCAGTCATGAAACAAATTCAACTACTGCATGTAGTTCAGCTATGAAATAATGTAATGGAACTGTTCACAAGGCTTGAAGTAGTAATTGGCCTTGTTAAAAATATCCAACCTTGGGATATTTACAGTCCCTCAGGAACCTCTAGAAATTACTTTTCCCCCAGTCGTTTTGCTGTCATGTTCAGACATGCAAGCATTAGGGCACAGAAAAAGCACTGAATGGAAAACATAGCCTGCTACTGCTTAACTGTTCGCTTACGTGACAGAGGATTGAGGGCTGGGTATGGCAATAACAGTCGGAAGAAAAAGGCTGCTATTCTAGTTTGGAAAAACAGAAAGTTATCAAGAGAAACCACAGATGAATGTCCATCGTAATAGTGGATGGAACAGATTGTCTATCTTGATTGCAAAGTGGTAAAACACACCCAGAACAATTGTATACCTCAAACTTGCAATTAGAAGGATGTGCAGTCCCTGTTCCTTTATTAAAGGCCAGCCAGCACCTGGGTGACAGGTGCTAAAAGGTAAGACACAATATATAGTGAAAAGAAAAGATGGAATATGCGATTGGTAATAATAACTGAAGACCTCTAAGTTATGTCTCCAAATATTCCACTGCTAAAGCATATACACAGCCTTCTTAAGTTTGTATTTTCAGTCACCAGATCTAATAGAAAACATTGAAAACACTGAAATGCCTCATCTTTAGAACAGGTGAGCAGTTGGACAATTGAGAGAATGAGTGGAAAAGGTAAGCAGGCAGAAAGTAAAAGCTGGCTTTTATGGGAAATAGCACGTGTATACCGGGCTTGTGGTTGATGGAGCGAGATATTAAGTTATAGCAGAGAGAAAACACAGACTTCTAAGAAAACACGTGTAAAAGAAAACCAGGAAAAGGCAGAGAGAGAAACCCTTTTTTGGTGTTTGAACTTTTCCACCATAATCTGCTGTAGTTATTAGAGCAACATCTTAATTTAAACCACTAGAGAAAAAGACTAACCTCAGAGGTAGAAAAGTGTGTCAGAATAAGGCTAATTTTTTTGGAACTATGTGTTTTTCTTTTCCTCTGCTGCTTTTATTCTCCATTGACAATGAAGACATCAGTGACACTGGAGCAGACGTGTCTTCAAACTTTAACAATGTATGTGGTTTGCAAATGGCAATGGATACACCAGTCCTGGAGTAAAACAGGTATTTGCAGCATTTTTACCAAAAAGAGAATTTAATTCATCTATAGTTGTGCTTTGCAATAATTTATCAGTTTTCACACACGGCACTCCTGATTATCATCAGCAAGAAGCTGTGTTTCATATTTACTGCTGGAAAGACAGCTGCAATAAACCTCTTGAGTTAACTGCAAGACAAACGATAGAATAAGACACACAGCACATTTCAGGTGGTATTTAGCATTCTAGATATCTCAGGTTTGTGTTTTTATTGCTCGAAACTACGTTATTCAAATTATTTCGATCACCGAATTTTTTTTTTCTTAATGCATTTGCTTTTATTTCATTTTCTTTCAAGTTAGAGCACCTCTAAGTAAGCTTAGGAATGCTTTACTGCATTTGTTCTCTGTATTATTAGCAGCATTGTTTGAAGCATTTACCTAATAGCAGTTAATAAAGCCTCTACTTGGAAACATGATTTTGCCCATTAATGCTTCGTTTTGCATAAGAAAAGATTTAAAGCTAGATGCAGCAATGTGGGTTTTTTTCTGTTGTTAGAATAAGAAGCTCTTAAGCTTTTAAATGGGTCATCCAGCCAGTAGGACTTAGTCACATGTGCTTTAAATTACTCAAATACTTAATTGGCTTGCTGGATGTTTGCGTGTATAAATGTGTGATCCAAGACTTCTATTGAAACAATAGAAGTTATTTTATACGTTCCAATTCTGTAGAAAGAAGAGAATCCAAAATGAACTGTTTTTTCAAACCGAATTAATTTTCAGAAACTTAAAAGCAATTAAAAATATTGCCTATCCAGCAAGTCTGGAAAATGAGGCTATTATTTCATTGCCAGTAAAAACTTACACGCTTTTGAAAATTCTGGGTATATGTCTGTAGCTAAATGCCTCAGTATGGCTCTAGAATATTCAGACAATTCGTTAATATGCCAATAAAATGAATTAAACTGAAGTTGCTACTTGGATGTATGAACAGCGTTTGTTCGCCCAATATGTCTCGTCCACAATCTGAAAGCAGAAGAAAGAACAGTTTGATGCCGTGCTGGAAAATAACAGTGTAATAGATCAGACTAAAACATTGAATTCCATGCTCCAGTTGGGAGGGTGTACCTGGCGCATGCTTTGTTAGGGGTCTACAGTATGTGCAGGGAACAGAAGAGACTGCAGCTCTGCCTAACGATATCAACACTCGTTTGTCACCTGGGTATTGCATTTTGAAAGAAAAACCCTAATTAGTGGTGTTTTGAGTGCACGGCTGACACTGAGGTTGCGAGTGAATAACACCAATAGTCATGAATGTAGGCATGGTTCATACCTCAACTTCCAACGAAAGGAATGCTAAAATCTATCATCTAATCACACATTGTTCTTTACAGTGGTCATTTCTGAATTTTCTTATGAATAAAGTGTCACAGTTATGACTGGAAGAGACAACAGTGTGATAATGGGAAAAATACAGGGGGAGAAACGAAACAAACCAGCCAATGGAATGGCAACAAATGAGATGGATTTGCTGTAACCGTAGCAAATGTGGACACTGGGAAACAAGGTAGGGCACAGAAGAAAGCATGTTGCATTTGTAAAACATGAAAAGAGACAATGCCACTGTCTTTGAAACAAATAGGCCAGTAGCTAGAAATTCTCTGTACATGATCTCGTCACAAACTGTTAAACCTGAGAGGTTGAAGTTAGACGTCTAATTAATGTTTAGGTACCTAAAGAAAGGCTGGATTGATCTTTTTCTATTGAGGTGAGTTGTGAAAGGTATGACGCTCTGCAAGCAAAGATACATCAAAGGCTATTGCAATGCATGTGACAATCTTAATAAGTACACGTGATATTTGTATGCTAGAGTATTGGCAAGTGTTATAAATATATAATGATCCCATGTGCTGGCTTCACGGGTCAGCTTGCTGTGAAACTACCTGAAGGCAACGCTTGCAAATTCTCACTGCAGGGATCACCAGCCAGCAACCCATTCAGATAACAGGGTTTTCTAAGTTTACGTGCTTATAATCCACGTGTAGTTTAATATGTTTTCTTTTTCACTTTTTTTTTAATGGAAAATACATTAAAATATTCAATTAAAATATTTAATTTAAAATATTTAATGGAAGCCAGCTCACCACTGGTCCATTTTCATTGATTAAAAGATGCTCAACATAACTCAGATTTTCAAAGATGATATCAATGAATTGTAAAATTAATGTAGTTTTAAAAATCTACTTTATTATCGAAATAGAAACGTGGCTGTCTCTTTGGTTGCCCTGTTTAAGAGGGATAACACAATAGACCTAAGAGTTGTCCCTTGAGGTGGTCGCAAATAGAACCAAGGGAGTAATTAATCCTAGAGTGCTATCACACTAATTAGTATTGTTTGAATTGATGGGAGTTGTAGGTTCTCGGTACCTTTTAAAATCTGTTTTTATTTTGATGTGAATATTTTAGCCTTTTTTCACATGAAGGAGCTGTCATTGTCAGTATATTTTACATCATAATAGGAGGCACCTAAGGATGGAATACTGGCCACAAGTCTGTATACCATCTGCTTACCTCTCTTTATTTTGACAATAAGAAAAACTGCAAAAAAATCCAAGAATCAAAGAAGCGAGGAGCCCAGTCAGAGTGAAATACGGCCCTGTTAGTTGCATATTAGATAAACATAAAATAGCTCTTTTGGCCTGGAATAATTGGTCCACCCTGGTGCCTGCCATATGGCCAGCAGCTTGCCGATGCCCTTTGTCCCAGCTGCCTCGTGTAAAGGCAGCATTGGAGTTGTTGTTCCAGTCCCTTTGACTCATAGAAGCAGTTTTTCAAACTGACCAGTTTATGCCATTATGGATTGCAAAGACAGCCATAATTTTATTTAAGATCTACAAAATTAGCAGAGGCTCCGTCCGGTTTTTGAAGTAGAATAAAAGGCCCGGATCACACCTTGACTCTTTTGAGCACAGATAAATAAAAAGCAGATTTTTTTTCTGTGTGTTTAGGTAGAGATATTATTAAAGCCAAAGCTCTTTTCTGGACATTTCACCTCACTTTCGTAAGGTTTTCTTTTCATAGAAATTCATTGCCTCAAATAGGTAAGGTGAAATTACGGAAGCACCTAATATACTAAAAAAAAAGGAAAATAATTCCATAACCATAGTAGTGATTACAGCATTTAGTTAGACACTGGGATCAGGTTTGTACATGATAAAAATCCTGTTTCTTATGTGTATGAAGATCTATGCTTTTAAAACTTGTACCTGCTTTATGAAAGTTATTATTATGAGATAATAATTATTTTGACATATCGGCAAAGAACTTGGCTGTTTCGTGACAACCAAGGAGTGGTGAAACTTACCTGGAAACTGTAACAAATTATTAGTTTCTTGGTTTGTTCTGGAGGTCAACATTAAGTTAATTCTATTGAAATGTTTCTTTGTAGCTGCTAAGCATCCCCTGCACCCTGGCTGGCCATTTATACAATATCTACAAGAGATTTACAAGCCATTTACATTGCCAAGGAACTTAAAATGTAGGGATAAAAATGAAATACAGCTTATAACTTAGAACCACACTTATAAACACTCTAAAATATAAAAAGATCTACAGTGATCTATCAGCATTCCTATCTGGCGTTATCTATGTGTGCTGGGTTTGGCTGGTAAAGTTAATTTTCTTTGTAGTAGCCAGTATGGGGCTCTGGTTTAGATTTGTGCTGGGAACAGTGTTCATAGAATCACCTGGTAGGGAAGGACCTTTGAGATCATCAAACCCAACCATACCTGTCCACTACTTTTAAACCCCTCCAGGGATGAGGTCTCCACCATCTCCCTGGGAGCCTCTGCCAGGGCCTGAGAACCCTTTCAGTGAAGAAATTATTCCTGATGTCCAGCCTGAACCTCCCCTGGCACAATTCATGACCATTTCCTCTCGTCCCATCACCTGTCACCTGGGAGAAGAGCCCAGCCCCCACCTCACCACAACCTCCTTTCAGGCAGTTGTAGACGGTGATGCCGTCTCCCCTCAGCCTCCTCTTTTGCAGACTAAACACACCGATGTTTTGGGTGTTGCTGAGCAGGGATTACACAGAGTCCAGGCCTGTTCTGCTCCACACTCCACCCCAACAAGACGGAGGCTAAGGGTTCACAAGGAGACTGGAAGGGACACAGCCAGGACAGTTGATCCCAACTGACCCAAGGGATATTCCATACCATGGGACTCCACGCTCAGCATGTAAATCTGGGAGAAGAAGAAGGAAGGGAGGGACATTAGGAGTGATGGCATTTGTCTTCCCGAGTAACCGTTAAGTGTGATGAAGCCTGGCTTTCCTAGAGATGGCTGAATCCCTGTCTGCATTGGGAATGAACAAATTCCTTGTTTTGCCTTGCTTGCACACACAGCTTTTGCTTTACCTACTAAACTGTCTTTATCTCAACCCACCAGTTTTCTCATTGGTACTCTTCCAGTTCTCTGTACCCTCCCATGGAGGGAAAGTGAGCGACGCCTGTGTGGGGTCTTTGTTGCCAGGTAGGTTCAAACCATAACAATGTGCATTTCCTCTTCCTGTTGGGTTAAGAGCAGCATTTGTTCCCTGCTTGAACGGCACAGCTGGGTCTTAATCCATAATGTGCTCTTCTAAACAAATTTGGAAGGAATACACATTTGTCAATGGATTTGCTATCCTTCATTTTTTTTTTTCCATACTTCTAGCCTAAAAATGTTTGATACATTCTGGCAGCTGCAAGGAGTACTATGTGATACCAGCCGTGGAAATTAGGCCAAGTTCTGATCACCAACTACTTTTGAACCAGTTCCAATGACTTATCCTATGACATCCACCCACCGTTCTTCTTTGGACTGAATTCTTTTGACAGCCTCTGATTCATCATTTTATTGAGTGCTGATGGATCCCATTCTTCATAACCCTGGCATTAGCATCATATAGACTGGTTTAATGTTTTTTTCAGCACTGGTTACCGAGACGTGCAATGCATAGAACATTATATAGCACTGCGGTACTTCCGATGATGTGTCACAGGTACGCCTTCCCAATGACGTAGGTAGAAAAAAAGGGAGTTGATAATTACCTGCCCATTGCTTACAGCATGTTTCATCCTAAGTGGCAATAACAAATCGGCTTGTGTTGGAGTATTCCTGGGCTATGTGATAACAAGGAACAAGAAACCCTGAGTCATAACTGGAATTAGGTGCATAAGGAGGTGGACAGTGTTATGTTTATTAAGACTGCGTGGCGACTAGATGGTTCTTGAGCCAATGGTGCTAATTAAGATCTCACCTACATATGCATGTAGTGAGCAGACAATGAGTTTTGGGACCTTATGAAGTTCAACAAGGCCAAGTGCAAAGTCCTGCACCTTGTTGGAAGCAACCCCAAGCACAAACATAGGATGGGTGGAGAAAGAATTAGGGCAGCCCTGAGGAGAAGGACTTGGGGTGCTGGGGGGGAGAAGCTCAACAGGAGCCACAACGTGCGCTCCCAGCCCAGAAACCCCCCGTGTCCTGGGCTGCACCCAGAGCAGTGGGAGCAGAGGGGGAGGGAGGGGATTCTGCCCCTCTGCTCCGCTCTGGGGAGACCCCACCTGCAGCCCTGGGTGCAGCTCTGGAGTCCTGAGCACAGGAAGGACCTGGAGCTGTTGGAGCGAGGCCAGAGGAGGCCACGGAGATGATGGGAGGGCTGGAGCCCCTCTGCTGTGAGGCCAGGCTGGGAGAGCTGGGGGTGTTCAGCCTGGAGAGGAGAAGGCTCTGGGGAGACCTCAGAGCAGCTCCCAGTGCTGAAAGGGGCTCCAGGAAAGCTGGGGAGGGGTTTTTTATCAGGGAATGCAGGGATAGGATGAGGGGCAATGGTTTGAAGCTGTGAGATTGAGCTGAGATCTTAGGAAGAAATGTTCTCCCGTGAGGGTGGGGAGGCCCTGTCCCAGGTTGCCCAGAGCAGTGGTGGCTGCCCCATCCCTGGAGGTGTTCCAGGCCAGGTTGGATGGGGCTTGGAGCCCCCTGACCCAGCGGGAGGTGTCCCTGCCCATGGCAGGGAGGTTGGAACTGGATGATCTTCAAGGTCCCTTCCAACCCAAACCATTCTATGATTCTACGATTATGTGATTGCTTCCCTACTGTTTTTCACATCATTTTACTTTTTCAGGTTAGAATAACGATGCTCTTTTCCTGCAGCAAAACCTGGGTGACGCCCACGCTCAGCATCTTCACAAGAACTGTGAGGTGGTGAAATACTGTTCATTCACATTAAAACTAGGAAGAAGCATACTGAAAAAGTATGAACAGTGCATTATGTAAGGTAGTTTTTCACCGCCGTATACACTCAGTTTTCATTGATTAGTACACTCACCTGGGCAATAAGTGTCACACTACAAATTCCAGCTCCAACTTACAGAGATGAAATCTTCTCATTGAACAAAGATTATTAACATTTTAAATATAAGTGATATAATTTGAGGTGTACTGACATAGTACTAACTGTGCTGGTCTGATGTCATATAGAGTGAAAAGGTTTCTTTGAAACTGTGTTACAGAGTCTTTGAGGAGGAAACAAGGGTTTTACCTCTATCTCAAACTTCCACGTTTCCCTGTTACAAAACTTTCTGCACTGTTTTGTTCTTCATTTAAATGCCAGTATTAATGGTCATGCTGGGTGAGTTATGTTGCACTGTTCACATATGCCTTATAAATTTGAGATAAGATTTTATTAACATTTAAGCCTAATTTGGGGCAATTACTTATTTGTTTACTAAATTGTTGTTATATGATGGTATTCTGAGGTATTTAAACAACATGAAGTGTACCTCAAACTGAAAAATTTGGAAGATTCTATTCTAGGCTTAGGTACAGGTATGCAAGCTTTTATATTGGAAATAGCAAAAATATCTTAGAAATCAGAGAATAGAAAATTATGGGGCACAAAGTGAAATATTGGAAGTTATTAGTGATGAGAAAATTCTGCAAGACAAGGCATTTTGTTGTGGATTTTTCTCCCTTATTCTTACATATTTGTCATTTTTTTGGTAATTATTTTGTTACTGGAGGTACGGATTCATTATAGTTTTCCCCACAAACACGTCTGAACTTTTCTCACTTCACTTCCAGATGAGAGCTACAGTGACCTCACTGCAGCAGCCTGTCGGTCTCTCTTGCTTGCCCTCTGCTGTGTTGGCTCAATATGTTCTTATTGATTCACTAACAAACCAGAACAGCAAACATTAATAATTAGTGGCCAAAAGTTTCATGGAATATGGGAGTAATCGAGTTCAAAGGCCGAATTTAGATAAGACTTAAAATAAGCCATGTGTGCCAGGTGACTGCTCTAGCTACTAGGTTCTTCGTGGTGCTGAGGGTTTCCTGGACACACCTGGGCACACCTTTGTATGTGTCTCTCATTCCTCAGCCCAGGCCTCCATGGTCTAAGCTGTAACAATTTGTTCATTCCCGAGATCTCCCTGCATTGAATGGTCAAGAATTGGAACAGGCTGCCTGGGAAAGTGGTGGAGGCTCCTTCCCTGAAGGTGTTCAAAAAACGTATAGATATGGCATTGCAGGACATGGTTTAGTAGGGATATTGGGGTTGGGCTGACAGTTGGACTGGATGATCTTAGAGGTCTTTTCCAATCTTAATGGTTCTATGATTCTACGATTCCACGATTCTACTAGGTCCCTTGCTGATGAAGCCCTGGTGTGTCTGAAAGAGCAGTTAAAAGACAATAGCAAGGACCCCATGGAGGGCGCTGCACAAAGACTGGCTGCCTCTGCCTGCCTGTCTTCCAGTGCCATCCCAGGCAGCATCAGAGTCTTATGTGCTTCACACCCTGCCTTATTCCATGTGAGAGTATACCACACCTAGTCTAGGCAGTACAGCTTCCTGGAGGGGGGCCAAGAAACCTTGTCATTGCTCAGGTTAACCTGAAAAACAACCCAGTAGGTCTGAACACAGAACCATCAAGGGTTTATGGCATTATGGCTTGGGTTCTTGAGAACCCTTGGGCATAGCTCTGTTATTAGAAAAACAGGAAAAATTTCTTTACTGAGAGGGTGGTCAGGGATTGGCACAGCTGCCCAGGGAGGTGGTTGAGTCACCATCCCTGGAGGGGTTTAAAAGATGGGTAGACGAGTTTCTCAAGGACATGGTTTGGTAAGGAGACAGGTACAGTTGGACTTCATGATCTCAGAGGTCTCTTCCAACCTGATGATGATGATTCTGTTATACCTGGAGATGGCCTACAATTGAGGTGTCGCCTCCAACACCATCAGCCTAGCACATTGCTTGCAGGTGTCTGGTCAGCTTGACACTCCTGAATTCTGCCAATAGTGGTGAGCAGGGCCATTTTAAATTTCAGAAAACGAAACCACAATATACATGAAGGAGAGCACGTCACTGCATTAAACACAGTAGGATGCATGCATCTCCTGGCAAGAAATTGTGCTGACAAGCATCCATACATTCCCATGTGTGTATATGCTTCCTTGAAACCTTTTCTGCACAGATGAGAAGTAGTGTTCCCTGGCTACAAACGCCATTCCACACGTATTACCTATGGAAACAACAATAGCAGCATGTTGGGATGCAGTTTATATGAGTTATGTGATAGAAAAAGCTAACATGCCTCCTGTCTTTTCCTACTGATGCTTCCATGTGCATTTCCTACCCATCTCCTTTCTGAGGTTCCTACTTGGACTCGATTGGACTCAATGACATCAGAGGACTCTTCCAACCTTATGATTCTATGATTGTATGATACTTGCAGAAGACCTCTTTCCATGGGCCAGTCACCCTAGGCCACACGTGGCACCCTAGCAAGGGTGGGATGAGAATACTCCAGGAATTAGAGTTTACAGTGTAAGGATAGGCACTACTGACTTTTTGGAGTAGACAGAACCAGGACAACACAAGTGTGTCTTCTCACATTAACCTTCAGCTCAGGATTTCTGTTCCTGGCTGGAATGCTGTGTACATGGTGACAGATGCTCACACGCACAGGTGGATCGTAGAATCATAAAAGGACGTGATCTGTTTGAACCCGTGCCACACGTGCAGCGCCTCATCGGTGCTCACCGCCACACGCGCCGTGTCAAGCAGCATCCGTGCACACAGCGATGGGAAAGCCGGTGTTCATCTTTCCCCTGAGAATCCTTCATTTTTGCAGTGAATCGAATTACAACACATTTGATAAACATCCTGGAGAAGTTTAAGGACAGTGGGGTTGCTCTGTTTCCACAAGAGGCGGTCAGAGGGTTACTGCGATACAGCGTGTCTGACAGTTTGGTGTTCCTTGGGAAAAGAAAGCTCTGAGTAAGCACAACCAGGGGGAAGCAGAACTGGTGTGAATGGCCTGTTTAGACTGTGTTAGAGTATTAGCCCTCACAAGGGCATGTAAGAACTTTGTGGAATGAGTTCCTGGATCAGCTAGGAAGCTATTCCTGGACTGGCTTATGTCAATACCACAATAAACACTGCAGCTGTTGTCTGAAGGTTCTGAATGATTCCCAACAAAGTAGAAGACACTTTAAGATCTGGGCTTTGCCCTTGCATTTCCCCTGTCATTTGTTTTTAATTGTGTCAGCATTGTTTACCATCATATATAAACACCACCCTCAGCATGGACTGATACACGCTGGGGCAACCTCTTTATCAGTGTTAGGATAATACTTTATAAGGTTTCCTGACAATTTCCTGACTGTTAAGGGCTATTAAACCCACAACATTTAACTATAAAACTCTGTCTGCACGGCTATTTTTTCCATTGACTCTGTGATTATAGTGGTTGACTCCTGATAAAGTTATTGTCAATGCTATAATAAGGGAGAGTTGAAGACATGAACATTATTTAAGCACACACGTGTCAGGAAGCATGACACACATCCGCTGCAATCTATAGAAGTAATTTGCTCTATCAGGAGCCTCATGAGACAGGTTAACATTACAGGCAGTGAATGGCTCTGGTAATAAGTGTAATGTTGGCATGAAGGTCATCCAAATATGTGAGCACTCTGGCACAAGAGGCTGCAGCAGGTTTCCACATGTACGTGATAGAACAGTGAAAACGCAACCTGATCCCATGACGAGATATCTGAGATTATTGTGAGTGCTTCCAATGATCTATTTTACAGCGGTAGCTATTCTTATATAGACTTGTCACACTTGGTGTTCCACCAGAGCTAGAGATGTGAGTGGCTAGGGAAGTTATCGTGCTATAACTTTATAGCTGGATGTTATAAATTAATAGATGTCAAATGCCGAAGAACATCATAATTTGAAGCTATTTGGGGGATGCCTAACGACTCTAGGAATATTCTGGTTGCTTCATCCCTGCATAAGAAAGAAAACGCAGGCACTACAGAATTTTAACTAATGGTAAGAGCTAAAATGAGAAGAAAGTGGTGGGAATATAGGCCTCAATAAGTTTCGGTACACGACGTGCCTTGAATGATGTCGTGTGATGAAGCAAATACTCTTTTGATCTGATTTCAGCTGGTATAATATGGTTCCTCTAACCACCCTCACCGGTAAGACCTTGCTGCCAGTGACTGAGGATGTCTGATATTGCACTGAGTTATCATCAGGAATCCAATGCCTTTTTCAGATGCTGGTCTTTCTTCTGCCAGTTTTCTCCACCCTTTGTCATCACAATCATTTTATTGTGTTATTCATAGCACAAAGAGATCGAACGCAGATCCATAATCTTCCCAAATAAGTATTTTTATATCACCTCTTGTCTTCATACAGTCCAAATTTCTGGGCAGAAATGTTCAGTTTGTTGAGGATTACATTTGAAATTAGGTGAAGTCTCCTTGGTTATTTCCAAGATTAGCGTGCTTTTTCTACTCCAAAATGTTTTCAAAACAAACATGGGATAAGTGAAACAGATAATGAGGAAGGAGGTTATTTCCTAAGTCTAACAAGCCCAGGAAGCATCTTCAGTACTACTTCCATTCTTAGAAATTGTTCGATTTAAAGATGTCTTCACCTACAAAACGTGTGCTGAATTAAGAGAGTTTGAAAACTAAATGATCAAGAAAGGTTTAAAGGTAAGAGGATTCAACAGCAGTGTTAGAAACACTAGTGAGGAGAGGGATTCCAAATGCAGGCAGAGGACCAGACTTTGGAACAGGAAAGTTGTGCTGAAAGGGGTTCATCTAGGTGACCTTGACAGTGCAAGGAGCAGGATTCATAGAATCACAGAATTGTTGAGGTTGGAAGACATTGTCTAGTCCAACCATCAAAGAGGGGTCAGCTAAAGCAGGTTGTCCAGGACTTATGTCCAATCAGGTTTTAAGTAGCCGCAAGGATGGAGACTCTACAATCTCCCTGAGCAGTGTTTTACCAAACTCACAGTAAAAGGAAGGATTCTTCTTCTTCCCCCGGCCCCCCCACTGGCAAGGATTTCCTGATGCAGTCCATGATGTTATTTGGCCTTTTTTTTTGCCACAAGGATGTGCTGCTAGATCACGTTCAGCTTGTTTTCCACCAGGACCCCCAGGTCTTTTTATGCAAAGCTGTTTTCCAACTGCCTAACCCACACAGGCTGAGAGAGTTGGGGTTGTTCAGCCTGGAGAAGAGAAGCCTCCAGGGAGACCTCAGGGCAGCCTCCAGAAGGCTACAGGAACAGGAGAGGCTCTTTATCTGGCAGTACAAGGATAGAAGAGGGGGAATGGTTTTAAGCTGAGAGGAGACGTAGATTAGATTTTAGGAAGAAATGTTTTCCTGTGAGGCCCTGGCCCAGGTTGCCCAGAGCAGTGGTGGCTGCCCCATCCCTGGAGGTGTTCCAGGCCAGGTTGGATGGGGCTTGGAGCCCCCTGACTCAGTGGGATGTGTCCCTGCCCATGGCAGGGGTTTGGAACTGGATGGGCTTTAAGATCCTTTCCAACCCAACCCATTCTATGATTCTAAGTAGTGATGTATGGGGTTAATCCTCCCTAGATACTGGACTTGGTGCTTACCTTTGTTAACTCCACAAGATCCCTGTGTCCATTTCTTTAGGCTGTTCAGGACCCTCTGAGTGGCAGCACCTACTGTATTCCACCACTTCTGTCATATTTTTGTCACCTGCAAACTTGCTGACTGCCCTCAGGCTCAACTTCGTGATGTCGATCACAACCAGCAGCTCCTCCAGCTCTCAGTCTGCCTCCTTGACCACTGATCTAGGCCATAACTCATCCATTTCCCAACAAGGATATTACAGGAGCAAGCTCAAAAGCCTTGCTGAAGTGGAGATAAACAACATCAGCTGCTCTTCCCTCATCCATCACGCTAGTGATTTCACCATTGAAGTCAGGCGTCATCTCCCTTTCATAAATCAGTGCTGACTACTCTAAACCACCTTTTTGTCCTCAATGCATGTGCAAATGGTTTCCAGGGTATTTGTTCCCTCCCAAGGATAAAGGTGAGGCTGACCAGTTTGTGGCCAGTTGCTTTGAGGACTTCTGGAGGAGAACAATACAGCCAAAACTGGCCAGTTAAGCTGTCTGTACAGCAGCAGCAGCAGAATCCCACTTCTTTTGTTCATCTCAGGAACCCAATGCACACGTGCACAGAGATGCCACTCAAGTTCCTTATCTCTCTAATTATATCTACCACAAAAGCAGCTTTGGAAAGTAGAAAGAATAATTTTTGTTGGATTCTAAATATTTCTTCCCCCTTTCATATCAGAAAGCAGGCTGATGTATGAAAAATTCACCTATTTGATATTTTTAAATGGTCTTGCTTACCAGTTGCTGTTAGTTATAGCAGACACAACCCCTCATTTCTCCTCAGTTAGTGACAACATTGAGAAGTCCCTTATCAGTCACTACAAATAATAGCAAGCTAATCTGTGCTGATTTCCTAGGTTAAGAAAACTTACCTTACTAAAAATAACGAAGAGTGATGTTTTTAACTAGAAATTATCTTTTAACTATCAGTCTAAATGTATCAGTGAGGCGAGTTCTGTAAGGACAGACAGTGGCATTTATTAGACTAACTGGTAGAGCAGAAAAAGGCAGGCAGGATTTGTTAGGCAGAAGCATTTTTGTGAAATCATTAATAGCAAACCACAGGTTTAGTCTATGCTAAATGAAAGCTAAAACCAAGACAGGAGAAGGTAAGATCACCCTTTGTTACCAACAAGCGTGATCTCTATAGAAGATTCCGGTGCGTTCTACCTACCTGAAATGCTTATCACAGTATCACAGTATCGTAAGGTTGGAAGAGACCTTTGAGATCATCGAGTCCAACCTATGGCCCAACACCTACACCTACTACCTACACCTACTCCTACTTGTCAGTTACACCATGGCACTAAGTGCCTCATCCAAATTCTCTTTGAACACCTCCAGGGATGGTGACTCCACCACCTCCCTAGGCAGAGCATTCCAGTGAACAATCACCCTCTCAGTGAAGAACTTCTTCCTAATGTCAAGCCTAAACCTCCCCTGGCGAAGCTTGAGACCGTGTCCTCTCGTTCTGTCACCGGTCACCTGAGAGAAGAGCCCCACTCCTGCCTCACTACAGCCTCCCTTCAGGCAGTTGTAGAGGGCAATAAGGTCTCCCCTGAGCCTCCTCTTCTCCAGGCTGAACAACCCCAGCTCCCTCAGTCGCTCCTCACAGGGCTTGTGCTCCAGCCCCCTCACCATCCTCGTTGCTCTCCTCTGAACACCCTCTAACATCTCAACATCCTTCCTAAACTGAGGGGCCCAGAACTGGACACAGCACTCAAGGTGCGGCCTGACCAGTGCCCAGTATAAGGGGATGATGACCTCTCTAGTCCTGCTGGTCACACTGTTCCTGATGCAGGCCAAGATACCATTGGCCTTTTTTGCCACTTGGGCACCCTGCTGACAAGGGATGGTTTGATTTTGGAGCGTTTTGAAGAACAAAGGCTTGGCCTGAAATTTTCCATTCATGATACTGTGTTCTCTTTTTAGATTTTAATTAGCGACAGCAAGTAAATTTACCTATAAATTACCAATTAACACATTCTGAAATGGAGGGGGTGTAACCTTTGGAAAGGTCGCTGTAGAAAATGGATGGGAGAAAAAGGAGACTCGTGACACACTGGGGAAAACATCTCCTCAGCTGGGAAGATGCAGCTGGTACCCTTACTGCCTGGTAGCTGGTGAGGCCAGCAGAGTATTGGTAACTCCCTGAACTGCACCTCCAGCTGGACCATAAATTGAGAGGGGTTTGCTATGCTTTAAAAAACATACCAGGTGTAGGCTGTCACTCCATCAGTGTTGCTTTGAAAACAGGCAAAATGTATCCTCTTAACTGCAGTGAAAGTGGGGATTTTTTGCATCTAATTTAGACCCAGTATGGGATTCACCTGCTCGTGTTAAGCTTCATCTCAGCTTTCCCCCCACCTCTCCTGGTGGAGGGGCTTAGACGATTTTCAGGTGTTGGGCAGCAACTGTTAACAGAGCCACAGTTTATTAAAATAAAGAGAGTTCTGACTGTTGCAGACAAGATGCAGTTAAATTAACTTGATTTATAACAGAAATGCCATCTTTTTACAATGGGCAAAGAGAATTAGCCCTTGCTCAAAACAGGGACAGCAGCTCAAGATGGAACTTTCTGGCAACAACCATGGAAGGAGGTTGTGTCCCGTGGAAAAGTCCTGCCAGCTGTTAAGCCTTTGGGATTAGGAACCCCTTCCCAGCCACAGCTGCAGCAAATCAAGCTTGGAAAGGGCTCCCCTGCCAGAGGTTCTGCGAGTGCTTTGGTTGCACCATTTGAGCAGCTTTTTGGAGTGCCCTGCTGAGGATAGTTATTTGGTTTATATTTTTTTCTTCTTTTTCCTGGTAGAAAAACCTGGATCTTCTTTACTTCAGGTAAGTAAATTAAACTCCTATGAGATCCAGTAGTGAGGATGTTTATGCTGTTCAATAGTATACACATGGATGCTATTTTTTAGAAATACACTGAACTTTGTGGTTTGAACAACTAACAGACTGATCACTCTTTAAAAAGTATTGATTTGGAGTCTTTGGTGCAGATTAAGTTTGTGGGGGCTTTACATTTGTTTGACTAAAAAAGCAAGTGATTATCTTTAACTAAGCTTGCTATTTGTATATCACAGAATGCTGATGCTTCTTGATTCTGATGTGCTTCAAAACTGGAGTTTGGAAACACTGTTTAAGTCTGTAGTGTATCAGAACTAGAATAACATTTGTATCTGAACTCTATGTGAAGGAAAATGGGGCTTTTTAAGTGCCATATTTTGTTTACTACAGTGCTTCCACTGTTGCATCCCTTATCTGTTTTGCTTGTGTTCCTGGAAATCCTCTTGATACTTTCAACTTTCTTAACACTTTGATTTTAGATTATTATGACAAACTGCCTATAAAAAGTTGACTTTTATTATACAAAAATAATTTGCAATCCCTAATGGCTGTAGCAGAAACATGCAGGAAGAGCCCAACGCTTATTGTGCCTTATAAATCGAGAAATGTGAAGTTATTCTTAATGATGATTTGTAATCTTTATTGCTTGGGTTGGCAATTTTGTGTTAGTCCAGCGTAGTAATTGCTTTCTGGACATATACCTTAGTTTTTCCGACATAGTCTTGACTCACATCACAAATACATGTATTTGCTCTGCAAGCGAACTGTTTCCTTCTTCTTTGATTGTTTCCTTCCATTTTTTTGTGCTCCTTTTAGCTGTTCTTGGAAATCTGTTTCGGAATTCACCATTTCTAGTTCTCTGATACAGGTAGTGAATTATTGCACAGAGCATGGGATGGACTTGTTCTGTCATGGATAAGTAGTGCCCATGAAATAGAGAACTGCTAGTAAAGAACCTTTGTTTGTCTGGTCCTCCCCCTCCCCTAGAGCTGCTTTTATTGTATTGGATATCTTGGGGCTCGAAGTTTAAATCTTCAGTAAGGAATATTCTTTCCATACCTGGGGGCTTCTGTTCCACGGTTGGTTTGCCTTTGGAAAAGGCTGGCGATGCCTTTGTAGAGGAGGGAGAGAAGGATTTATGAGGCAAAGTGTTATTGTATAAAGAAATATGACACGTGAAATGCTAAAATGGAAAGCAGTGTAACTCCTAACGATGAGAAAGCACCACATGAGGGCAGCAAGAAAGCGGATGATGCTTTTAAGCTGGGAGATTTTTGTATTGTTAAATTAATTGGAATGGTAGGAATAACAAAGTGTGGGAGTACTGGAGAAGTGACATAAAGAGGAAAAAATAGAAATGATTTGTAGAAATACAGTACTTGCACAGTTGCATTTTTCTCAAATAATTTCAAGTTCCCACTGGCCAACTGCGTGGGCAGCAGGAGCGGGGAGGTGATTGTGCCTCTGTGCTCGGCGCTGTTGAGGGCACACCTTGAGTGCTGGGGTCAGTTTTGGGCCCCTCACTCCAAGAAGGACACTGAGGGGCTGGAGTGCGTCCAGAGAAGACAACGAGGCTGGGGAGGGGCTGGAAAACAAACCCTGTGAGGAGAGACTGAGGGAACTGGGGTTGTTTTGTCTGGAGAAGAGGAGGCTGAAGGGGGACCTCATCGAGGAGAGACTGAGGGAACTGGGGTTGTTTAGTCTGGAGAAGAAGAGGCTGAAGGGGGACCTCATCCCTGTCTGCACCTGTCTGACAGGAGGGTGTGACGTGCTGAGTGTTGGGCTCTTCTCCCAAGTGACAGTGATGGGTTGAGCAGAAGTGGCCACAAGTTGTACCAGGGGAGGTTTAGACTGGACATTGGGAAGAATTTCTTCACTGAAAGGGTGGTCAGAGATTGGCACAGCTGCCCAGGGAGGGGGTGGAGTTGCCCTCCCTGGAAGGGTTTAAAAGACGGGTGGATGAGTTTCTTAGGGACAGGATTTAGTCAGTGCACAGGTATGGCTGGATCCAATGATCTCAGAGGTCTCTTCCAACCAGATGATTCTATGATTCTGTGTAGTGATTCTTGGTGGCTGTTTATGCTTGCTTTTACAATTGAAATGAATCCAAAGAGGCAAACGGGACAGGAGGAATTATAGAGAGAGCTTTTGCAAATGGACATCACAACACAAAGCACAAAGGCTTTTTGAGTGAGAAAGAGGTGATGGAGATGGGGCTTACTGCCTGCTTCTGTTCCTGGAGGTGTTCCAGGCCAGGTTGGATGGGACCTTGAGCAGCCTGGTCCAGTGGGAGGTGTCCCTGCCCACGGCAGGGGGGTTGGAACTGGATGATCTTTAAGATCCCTTCCAACCCAAACGATTGTCCGATTCCTGCGGAAAGAGGCGAAACCTGCATTGTAAAGTTAAACCACAAGCACTGCTCCCCCTGAAGTTCTGTTTCTGGCCGCGAGGAGGCGCCCTGGTCCCGCACACGCCGGGATGGGGAGGGGGGGGGGGGGATGCAAACCAAGCCCCCTCCTCTTCGCCCCCGGCTCAGGGTTCAAGGTCAGCGCTGTGCAAAGCGCTGCACAAAGACCCCTTTCCCCAGCCCACCCGCACAATCGCCCACTCAGCCCGTGGCCACAGCGCCGCTTGCCACCTCCAAAGCTGGGTAAGCGCAGGCGAGTGAGTGGCAACCGCGGGCAAGCGCTGCTGCCTCCCTGCCGCCCTATCCGGGGGCTCCCCGGCGGCTTTGGCCCCGCCCAGCGCTCATTTGCGTAGCGCCCGCCCAGCCCAGCTCTCATTGGCGGAGAGCTCCTCCCTGGGCGTCGCTGATTGGTTCCCCCCCCCGCTCCCCCCCGTGCGGTGCCGCGGTGCGGGGTGTCCGGTAGAGCCGAGCGCAGGAGTTGAGTGGAGCCGCGGCGAGGGTCTGCCCGCATCCCGAGGCAGGAGATGGCCAAGAGCAGCCACCCCGAGGGATGGAGGTAGCCGGTCCTCACCGGAGCGGGGCTCCTTGCCACTGTGCTGCGTTGCGAAGCCTCCCGCACCTCGGGCGGGATCCATCCCGGCTTCATTTTTCGTCCTCTTGGAGGTTGGTTTGATCCCTTTTTTCCTTATGGCTGGGATGTACAGCTCTACTCTGAAGACCCTGGAGGATTTGACTTTGGACTCTGGTTATGGGGCAGGGGATTCCTGCAGGTCCCTCAGTCTCTCTTCTTCCAAGTCCAACTCCCAAGCCTTCACCTCTTCTCAGCACAGAGGCAACTGGTGGTACTACTCGGGCTCCATGAACAGTAGGAATAACAGCTGGGATACAGTCAACACCGTCCTGCCGGAAGACCCCGAGGTTGCAGATATCTTCTCCAAGTGTCCTAAGCTGCCGGATCTAGAGGAATACCCTTGGACTGATGAAGATATTGGAAGAATACTCCGCAAAGGGAAGGGAGATGGCAACACCAGAACCTTTTCTCAGGAAGCCGTCAGACGCCTCTCGCAGTTGTTGAGGCGCGCCTTGATCAGGATCTCCAGGGAGGCTCAGCGGCTCAGCGTGATGCACTCCAAGTGCACCAGGTTTGAGGTGCAGAGTGCCATCAAGCTCATCCAGAGCTGGTCGCTGTCAGAGAGCTGCGTCTTGGCCACTGTCAAGGCCCTCTCTCTGTACAGCATGAGCGCAGGAGACGGGCTGAGGAAAGGTAAATCGGCGAGATGCGGCCTCACCTTTTCCGTGGGGAGGTTTTTCAGGTGGATGGTGGACACCAGGATCTCGGTTAGGATCCACGAATACGCAGCCATCTCCTTAACTGCTTGCATGGAAAACCTTGTAGATGAGATTAAGGCAAGGGTTTTGGCAAGTCAGAGCCCGGATGGTGGAGGAGTGGAGATCTCAGCCGAAGTCCTGGAGATGGTTATCAACAACGATGCTGAACTTTGGGGAGTGTTGCAACCTTACGAGCATCTCATCTGTGGGAAAAACGCTAATGGTAAGACCCAGCTTTTACAATCGCTAGGCTTCATCCCAGCAAGCTTGCCAGTAAAATCGTTGATTTCGCTGGATTCTCTGGATTTGGGGCTTTTTTCTGGTTTTTCTTTTCATCTGAATTGCGTCTTGGCTGTGGTTTGTGTGTGCATGATGGCTTTACCAGGCAAGAACGATCCTGCTTTATTCTTAAGATGTCCCAGTTTATAAAAGATGCAGAAGCTGTGGGAAACCAAGCCCTGTTGTCTTGGCAAACCTCTCTTGACTTTCTACCAGCTGCTGTTTTGAGTAGTTTTACTGTAACTGGTGTGTAAACACACTTCTCGGTAACCATAAGATGAAACGTGCCTTACAAACAGCTCTTCAAAAAAATACCTTGGTTGCCTTTAAACAAAACTTATAGTGAGTCTCTTGCAGTTTCATCTTAAAGATGCTGTGCCCACATGCAGCCTGGAGAGGGAAAACAACAATTGGGGTGGGGTTTTTTTCTTCTTTGCAATAGTAAAAATCAGTTTCTAAGCTAAAAACCAGAGCTATGTGTTCCTTCTTTCTAGTTTAGCGGGAACTTGTGCTGTAATTACACTCGTGCAGTAAACGAGAGCTAGTGCGTGGCTTGCCAAAGCGTGTAGGGTTGTGCCTGAATGATGAGAATAACATAGCATTAAGATCCTTCCCTCTGTCACTTGTTCAGAAAGCAAACTTTTTGAACAGTTAAGCAAATAAGCAGATAAGAGAGCGTTGGCATCTTCCTCTGAGTGAGGAGCAATTTGAAAGGCTGAAGTGGTGTCAGTGCTGTTGAGCTGCACTGTTTATTTCATGTTGTCACACTGCGGACCATATTTTTCCATGGAAAGCTGAGAGAAACATTCCATTTAGAAAGCTGCGCTGCGTGCCACACAGTTTCCTGACTTTTGCTGGCCTTGTCATTGCGGTCGGATATTCCACGTGTATTACCTTTCTGATTTAACTCCTTGTATGACCGAGTGGCTTGGTCTTCTTCAAAAGATAATCTCAGAACAAGAGGTAAAGGAGTGCATTTTCATCGAGAGAAAATTATACCTTAGGTGAACGTTATTAATTAAATGCTGTGGTTGGAGAAGGGTTGACTCAACTTCTGCTCCTTGGGAAGGTCAAATTCTTGCAGTTATCGCGTACTAAAACCCTCGTGTCGCAATTCAGATCACTAAGATAGATGTGGTGATTGTCCCTACCGGGCCAGCCTGGTTCACGTTAGAAGGTAAGAGGACGGCTGCTCTTGTCGTGCTCACCAAAGCTCTCTTGTGTGCCCTGTGTGCCCTCTGCCCACTGACAGTGTTACTAAACGTGTGTGAAAAACCCCGCGAGGAGCCCTTGGGGGTGTGCTGTGTGCACCAGTACAAGACATAACTGTGACTTTACAAGTCAGGCGTAGCCATCTCCTCTTTTAACTGCAAGCTCTTAGATAGAAGAGTATAAAGTTATGGGGGTGTCTTGTCCTCTGCTGAAACACTTTTTGTAGCATGGGGGTGTTTGTTGTCAGGGCCAAAAAGAGGACTCCGTTCCCTTTCTTGTTGCTGGTTTAGAGAAGCTGGAATGAAATATTGGGGTTCTGTAGGTAAAGTGTGCGTTTCAGGTGTTCTCTGCTCAGGGCTTCTGCCACGTAGGTCTGTGTTGAACACCAAGAGGAAGACTCAGTCCCTCACAGAGCTTTTTCTTTCTTAAGGGAAATCTCCTTCTTGGAGAAATTGCAATGAATGAAGGGGAGCTGGTGTTCAATGGAAACTCGAGTGACTCTGCAGGGAAATGCTTATAAATATTCAAGCCACCAAATGGTCAGTTATGATAACGCTTGTGTAGTGCAATACTGAGCAGTCCCTGGCCACAGAAGGATTGGCTTCTGTTACCTCTTTTGTTGTCCCTGCCTTTCAGATCAATTGTGTCAATAATTGAATGCATTTTTTAAGTCTGAAAATTGAATCGCGCCGCAGATGAAGGTATCTTGCGATTTCCTGTGACAGTCTGTCACTCGTATTTTACCTGACACAAGTCAGTGAATCTTCCAAATGGCTTTTCTTGCAGTTCTAAGACCCCCAAATGGTTTTATATGGGATGCAAAAAGCTTGAAATAACTCCTTTCTTCTTTCTCCCGGCAGGAATTGTAAATTAGTAGTATTCATATCATTCTCCATGGTGCTTTCAAGTGATCTTGTCTTTTACATTAATTCAAATCTAGCGGTAAAATAACTGGATTTATTCCAGTGTAATAACAGGAAAATATGCTTTATTGTCGGGTGGTTTTTTTTTTTTCCTTCTCTAGTAGAACATTTTAATGGAGTACCTATAAACGGCGAACTTGGCATGTGTTTGTTGGGTTTTGTTTTATAGCACTGAGTTTGATGTTGGAGATAAAAAGCACTTAGAGGTTAAGTTCGAACGGCAGTCAAGCGTTGCAATCTCTGGATGAAATCCGTGGCAGCGTGCTATGCAGAAGATTGCACTGGATTATCATAATGGACCTTTCTGGCATTATGATCTATTGAATACCATTTTAGTTATTAGATCAGGATAGCTTGCTGCTTTGGAGTCTAAGAAACTGTAAGTAAATACGTAAATCTTCATAAATTCTCAAGAGAGAAGGAGTTTTAGACCTACGTTTCAGGTCATCAAAGGCAGCAGCCCAGCCGCTGTCCTTACGGCTTTGGAGGCTGAAAGCTTAATAGTCTGTATTGTAACAAAGGTATTTTAATCAGCACCTGGTGTGTGTAGGATCAAGTTTAAAACTCCCTAAGTGCCTAAGGGGAGTTTTAATAGTATTTTTAAATAAATAATAATCTGTGGGTTATTTATTTGCCCTTCCTGTGAAGCTGTTCTTTAATCAACTGTTTGCTGCCTCTATGAAATAATTTGCTGCTGTAGGAGTGAGTTGTGACTTCGCATTTGGGGCTCGGTCTCTCTGCCGTGGAAGGAGGAATGTCACCTGGGCTTGTGGCTGGAGGGAGTTCTGTAAAGCTCTCCGTTAATGCCTCTTAAGAGCGCGGTCTCTTCGGACAGAGTCTGGGTGAGGTGTTGCAAAAATGATGCAATGAACTAAGAGCGGCAAAAATGATAAGCAGCTACTGATCACCTGGAAGGTAAAAAATAAAAAGTCACGTGAATTGGAATGTGTTTTGTTTTCTATTTTTAATTAGAAGGAGGTAGATTTTCCTGTGAGGATGGGGAGGCCCTGGCCCAGGTTGGCTGCCCCATCCCTGGAGGTGTTCCAGGCCAGGTTGGATGGGGTTCGGAGCCCCCTGACGCAGTGGGAGGGGTCCCTGCCCATGGCAGGGGGTGGCATTGGATGGGCTTTGGGGTCCCTTCCAACCCAACCCATCCCATGGCTCTGTGCTTGATGGCTAAATATGTAAAGTAGAGAATGCTTTGTAGTTTCACATGGGTGTTGAGACGCTCATTTGGACTATTTGAGTCTATGAATTTAAAATATTTATTGGGAGAGGAGGAGAAATGTGAGCTTCCCTCGGAAACGTGATTCTTGATGTGTCTGTGTTTGCCTGGTTCATTAGAATCCGAACTGTCAGCGCTGCAAATACATTTTGGTATTACAGCTCTGTTAATCGCAGCTTTTAAGTTGGATTACGCTTAACTATCTGGCTATCGCTGAACACTCCTGCGAC
This sequence comes from Geococcyx californianus, assembly GCA_013389885.1. Classification (NCBI taxonomy): domain Eukaryota; kingdom Metazoa; phylum Chordata; class Aves; order Cuculiformes; family Neomorphidae; genus Geococcyx; species Geococcyx californianus. The sequence continues at coordinate 24,827 of VWPV01018914.1, forward strand.
AGCCAATCCACCTGCTGGGCTGTTTAATGCACCAGCACATCCCAGGGCTCCGGAGATGGAAGTGTTGACAGATGTTTTTGCTAAAAAAAAAAAAAAAAAAAAAGAGAGAGAAAGGAGGGGAGGATTTTAGATTTTAAGCCTGGTAACACTGCTTTTTCACATTCCTCCTAGCTGAAACACTTCAAGCTCTCTGTGGACCACCTCATTCGCAAATTAGCATGTTGATTTGTTCAGCTGATGGGGAGTAGAAACAGAGTCTGTAAATAAGCTCTGCTTGTGTCTTGAAACATTTTTCTGAGAAAGAGGCTGAGGGGGGAAGTGTGTGACCTTTCCTCTCAGTGGGAGGGAATGATTTGGACTCAGTATGAGACCAGGGATGAATTTCCTTCTCTCTGATGGCAAACGCTGTGGCACAGCCCACCAAGCATCAAGCTTTGGATTTAGCATCACCCGATGTGCTTTTATATTCCTCATTACATTAATATATGTTAAAAATTATAGCTGATCTGAATGTTGAGGGATTTTAGAGCTATGCAATCATAAAAATTCCTTTTTATAGTTATTAAAATAGTCTGAAAGAACTTTTTTTTTTTTTTTTTAATTTTGGTGTAGGCATGATACCGTACGGAATCCAGCATGGGAAAAAAAATACTGTGACATTTCAGTAAATACAATGTCTCTGTTACCTGAAGTGAACAAACTGATGTGCTCATAAAGAACCTNATTTTGAGGGTTTTTAGATCTATGCAATCATAAAAATTCTTTTTTATAGTTATTAAAATAGTCTGAAAGAACTTTTTTTTTTTTTTTTTTAATTTTGGTGTAGGCATGATACCGTACGGAATCCAGCATGGGAAAAAAAATACTGTGACATTTCAGTAAATACAATGTCTCTGTTACCTGAAGTGAACAAACTGATGTGCTCATAAAGAACCTCATCAATTTTAATAAGCTTTCGGCATCACAGCTATTTAGGAAAAAACCTGCATGTTGGAAGTGGTGCATTTTGGGTAAAAGAGCTGCAAGTGCAATCAATAAGTTGAGCGGAGTAGAAAGACAAGGGGAGGACAGCAGTACCGTAGGTGGCTTGCAGATCATTAAAAAAAAATCAACCTGACAACTCTGTGTTCTGTGTCATCCCAGCTGAAGCAGAAGTTTGAAGCGGTGTTGCTCACCGGGGATTCCTGGACAGGAATTGCGTAGACCCATGCGCACGTCTCCGTTTTAACTAAGCTGGTTGGAGCTGTGATCCTGTTTGAACCATGGTTTCGTTCGCCCCGTACGATGGACAGTTAGCATACCTTGTGTGGTCCTGCTCCTACACATTGAGGAGCCTGGGTTTATACCCACAGGGACAAATTCTTTAAGCTGAAACTTTAGTGCTTGTGTATGCACGCTCGCCTCTCCTACCGACATGAACCGCTAGACGTGCAGTTAGAAATACAGAGACCAGCAGGGCACCTTGCTGGTGGTAAAGGGTAGATCAGGTAGGGCTAAAATGCCTATTTATTTTCCTTTTTAGTGGGTTTTATATGTGTGTGTGTGTGTGTATATTTGATTTCATAGGATGATAGAATGGTTGGGGTTGAAAAGGACTTTAAATCCCACCCAGTGCCACCCCCTGCCATGGGCAGGGACACCTCCCACTGGGTCAGGGGGCTCCAAGCCCCATCCAACCTGGCCTGGAACACCTCCAGGGATGGGGCAGCCACCGCTGCTTTGGGCAGCCTGGGACAGGGCCTCCCCACCCTCACAGGGGAACATTTCTTCCTAAGATCTCATCTCAGTCTCCCCTCTTTCAGCTTCAAACTGTTCCCCCTCATCCCATCCCTGCACCCCCTGATCCAGAGCCCCTCCCCAGCTTTCCTGGAGCCCCTTTCAGCACTGGGAGCTGCTCTAAGGTCTCCCCCATCCTTCTCTTCCCCAGGCTGAACAACCCCAACTCTCTCAGCCTGAAGTAATAATGCTGTCTTAAATTAAACCTTCGAGTTGCTGATGTTGCACCATGGCAGTGAATTCTGTGTTCTTTCAATTCAGTTGGTTAAAGAGCAAGCGCTGAAGCTCCCTCCGTGCGTAACTGCTAGCAGCAGATGCTGATACTTGGCTTTCAAGTGGAATTGGTGGTGGTGGCAGCTTAATTCTGTGGAACTGAGGAGCTGGACCTGTGGAGGAGTGGTCACTTGGAGGGAGAAGTGTGTGACTGGTTGTATAGAGACTGATTTTTTTCCTACTAATTTCAGGGGGTTGAACTGAGCAAGTGCCGTTGAGACCAGGACAGAATTTTACCCATCGCTTACAAAACCTTTGGTTGTAACAGGGTTTTATTAGTGACTTTTTAAAATTTATTTTTCAGGTGAAAAATTAAGCCACTTTAGCGTAAAGTTTAGCAGTGGATACCTGTGCAATATTTGGATGGAGTTTGACTGAGTGCCCCTTGTGGGTCTGTGATACTTGGGATGCTCTTACATGGGTGTTTTGCGTGTCTGCAGAACATGAGGAATGAGCTTTGGGTGTTTATCACATTCTTAACAATAAAATATGGTTTGAGTGACGTGCATGCCTCCTGACATCAGAATAATTGAAATTAAATCATCTTATTTCCAGTTTGAAGATCTTGGAGCGTGCGGTTAGCCAGTCTTTCTGAACTGAGCCACCAGATGGTTTTATTTTCTCGTGTACCCCGTCTAATTTCTCATGTGATTTGAAACCTAGGTTCGTCCAGTCTGGGGAGAGTTGATGCTTTTTGGTGAACTTCCCTACCTGATTAGGTATTAGAAATTGTCTTGTCACTCTTGAGATCAGCACTCACCCAGGGAAGGAATGTTACATATATTCTAGCTGTTCGGAAATCTTAATTCTGCCTCATTTGGGGCTATTCCAAAACTAAATGCAATGGTAACATAGCGTGACAGTGAATTTTGAATCAATTGTGTTTTGATGATAGCGTTGAGATAAGGGATCTGTTTACACTGAATTAATGTTGTTGTAATGTTTTCTTGTAGTAATAATTCATTTCAGCTGATGCACCTGGTATGATTCAATTAGTGTAGTTAATGGTCCATTTAGAGCTTCCTTCCTTATCTGTTTCATTTTCCTGTCCCTTTCCAAAGCTTGGTTTTGTAATGCACGAATACACAACGCTGCTAGGGAAATGTTTAAGCTTGTAAGGCTCTCTGTTTTATGAAATGTAAATAAGTATTTCTAGTACTTATAGTCGACTGTATAAAATTCATTTATTACACAATTACCAAGTTGCAGAGGGCCTGGGCTTAGGACTCAAGTGTTTAAATAACTTTGGAAGGAACTGAAGATCAGAAGCCCCTTTTTGCGCTTCTTAAACCCCAGATCTTGTTGAACTTAATTTTTAAAAAGAATTTGCCCTGTAGCATGCAAGAAAATAGAAAAAGAAGGTCAAAGGCAGTGTTAATCCCGTGATGTTCACCAATTGATATCCTGTGATCTTCAAGTCGATACCTTGTCCTTCCTTAATGTAAAATGGAAAACGAGCAGCTGTTTGACCCAAGCTATTTGTCCATCGTGCAAGCAGAACACAAAGAAAGAGAAACTCAGGCTTCTAAACACAGTACCCAGCCGTGCCCAGCAAATCCCTCAGCAATCTTTATTCTTTTGGATGTTTGGAAACAAGATCAAAATAATTCTTTGTTTATATCTTAGCTCTCATTTTGCCTTTAGTCAACGCTGAGCTTTTCAAGTCAATATGTGTGGTCTTTTTTTATAAACACTTTCACAACGTTACAGGCTCAAGACGTTGCAGTCTTATACTCCGGGCATTACGACTTTCGTTGACCGAGTTCTACTCCAGGAGTGGAACAGGATATTCATTTACTCACATTGAACTATGAGAATCCAGGCTGATGAGCAAAAGAACAAAACCAATTTCTGATGCTGCTCTTGTTTTAATGGAATTAATTTAACGAGTTATTGGAAAGTGCCTGAAGTGATATTTAGTTAAGTCTAAGCAAGCCCGAGACAATGGTAAAAGTAGTACAATGGTGGCTTTGTGCTTCCTTATCTTACCAATTGGGACAAAAATGTTTCAACAGAACTCTGATTTTTTTCCTTACAGAAAAAGAGCTAAATTTTTAACAAAAATATCTGCTGGACCTTGATGAAAGCATCTAAATCAATATTAGGATGAATTCTTTTACTGTGTGTGTGGCGAGAATTCATGGCTGCCCCATCCCTGGAGGTGTTCAAGGCCAGGTTGAATGAGGCTTTGAGCAACCTGATGCTGTAGGAGGTGTCCCTGCCCGTGGCCAGGGAGTGGAACTGGATGATCTTTAAGGTCTGTTCCAACCCAAACCGTTCTATGATTTGTGAGTGCCTCTTAAACAGCGTTGTCTTGTTGGCCATGCAGGTCTTACCACCAGAAAGCAGGAAGGGTGCAGCAATGTTCTCTTCACCCAAACACATCCATACTTGCCCACTGACTTAGGTCACAAGCCAAACTGGGACTGTGAGCTCTTTCTGGTCCTTAGGAAATTTTGTCTGCAGTGGGTGTGACTTGGTATGCTTGGCGACTGGAGCAAGGAGAGACCAGCTGTGGGCAGGGCACGGCTGTAGGTTGTTTGTCAACCTGTAATTCAAGTGTCTGCCTGCAGCCTACAGGGGTGGTGGCTGCAGCGTTTGTGAGCATGGGATACAAGAGAGAATTAAGTGTGCAAGTCACTTCTGAAGGAAGTGGGAACTAAGGATCCGTCCTTTCAATTCAAGTTGAGTGGAATTCTTAGCTATAAAATCCCTTGTCTATTAAAACCTACTCACTTTTATGTCTTTCTTGCAGATGAAAGTCCCTTGGAATTGTAAACTCCCTCCTCATCTGCTCAAAACCTGTCACTCAATGATGCATTTTCACTGACTGCAGTCCAGTTGATGTTTTTTGTGGTGCATCTCTAGGAGACTGAGGCAGTGGCTCTACTATGATTATAGAATCATAGGATGCTTTGAGTTGGAAGGGACCTTTACAGATCACCTTGTCCAACTCCCCTGCAGGAGCAAAGACGTCTTCAATTAGATGGATGTCAACAAGAAACATTTACTTGAAATAGACGTTCGACCAAGCTGGGGTTGTGGCCTTCAACCTACAAGAATCATTAAATCAGGTCACTGGGATTGCTGTGGATGTACTTACCTTCTTCCCTTTGGCCAACCAAGAACTGCCTGGTGTTCTTCATTTNCTGGAGGTGTTCAAGGCCAGGTTGAATGAGGCTTTGAGCAACCTGATGCTGTAGGAGGTGTCCCTGCCCGTGGCCAGGGAGTGGAACTGGATGATCTTTAAGGTCTGTTCCAACCCAAACCGTTCTATGATTTGTGAGTGCCTCTTAAACAGCGTTGTCTTGTTGGCCATGCAGGTCTTACCACCAGAAAGCAGGAAGGGTGCAGCAATGTTCTCTTCACCCAAACACATCCATACTTGCCCACTGACTTAGGTCACAAGCCAAACTGGGACTGTGAGCTCATTCTGGTCCTTAGGAAATTTTGTCTGCAGTGGGTGTGACTTGGTATGCTTGGCGACTGGAGCAAGGAGAGACCAGCTGTGGGCAGGGCACGGCTGTAGGTTGTTTGTCAACCTGTAATTCAAGTGTCTGCCTGCAGCCTACAGGGGTGGTGGCTGCAGCGTTTGTGAGCATGGGATACAAGAGAGAATTAAGTGTGCAAGTCACTTCTGAAGGAAGTGGGAACTAAGGATCCGTCCTTTCAATTCAAGTTGAGTGGAATTCTTAGCTATAAAATCCCTTGTCTATTAAAACCTACTCACTTTTATGTCTTTCTTGCAGATGAAAGTCCCTTGGAATTGTAAACTCCCTCCTCATCTGCTCAAAACCTGTCACTCAATGATGCATTTTCACTGACTGCAGTCCAGTTGATGTTTTTTGTGGTGCATCTCTAGGAGACTGAGGCAGTGGCTCTACTATGATTATAGAATCATAGGATGCTTTGAGTTGGAAGGGACCTTTACAGATCACCTTGTCCAACTCCCCTGCAGGAGCAAAGACGTCTTCAATTAGATGGATGTCAACAAGAAACATTTACTTGAAATAGACGTTCGACCAAGCTGGGGTTGTGGCCTTCAACCTACAAGAATCATTAAATCAGGTCACTGGGATTGCTGTGGATGTACTTACCTTCTTCCCTTTGGCCAACCAAGAACTGCCTGGTGTTCTTCATTTGGGTTTGACCCAGATAACTCGTATGTTAGTTGCAAGTCTCACCACTTGTCCGTCTTGTTCTGGTTGTGTAATTATTGCATCGGATTTAGATGAGATGTTAGGAAGAAATGTTTTCCTGTGAGGTTGAAAAGGCCCTGTCCCAGGTTGCCCAGAGCAGTGGTGGCTGCCCCATCCGTGGAGGTGTTCCAGGCCAGGTTGGATGGGGCTTGGAGCCCTCTGATCCAGTGGGAGGTGTCCCTGCCCATGATAGGGGGTAGATCTGGATGGGCTTTGAGGTCCCTTCCAACCCAACCCATTCTACCATTTTTTAATTATTATTTTATCAAAACCAAAAAAATTAGAAGAAAGCTAAAGAAGCTTCCATGTGACTGAGGCGTTGTGTGTTTGGTAGGGTGGCAGCAGTCTATCAGGAGATTGCGTTTGGCTCTCCCTGTCCAAAACCCAAGAAAGTCTTTGCATAAACACAAAAAGAAGGAAACTGTGGAAAATGTCCTGAAGTAATTGCTGTAGTTTTTGTGTAGTGACACCGAAATGGTTGAGATGATTAAGGTTATTTGTGATATAATCGTGGGCTAGAGACTGAGAACTGAAACCGAATAAACATTTTGGACCAGCTTTTCAGCTCACGCGTGAAGATTTATAGCAACTGATAAATTTGCTATAGGGCTGTGAGAGATCAAAGTAAATGTTGTTTATGATAGTTTGAGGATGAGAGGGAAGGAACACTGTGGAAGACATCATCTGCTTGTCCCATTCTTTAGTGTTTATAACATTACAGTCCATGTTGGATACTGCTCTTACTTTCATTTCCAGCCCAATCTGTGCTCTGTTGCTTGGAACCTGGAGAATAAAGAAGAAACCATGACTGCATGTTTATGCTGGGACTTATACATTAAAGAGATAAACAAGCAGAGGCATAATTTTCTTTATCCTACATAGCTCTGTTTTCTTCCCTGATTATTCCAAGATGACAGTGAACAGATTTTCTGTTGATATTTATGTTTTATTGCTTGTGAATAAACCATACTCATCTTTGAGCTGAGGGGCAAGAGTTGAATATTGGCAAACAGCTCAAGTTGGGGTTTAGGCCAGTTGTGCCTCATATTCTTTCTTCAACCTGTTTTGTATTTTTTGGTGTTTTAGTAGAATTTAGTGGAAATCCATCTGTTTGCTCATCAACCACCCAGTCCTCCATGCGGCATGGACTCATGTCAAACCTCACAGATGAAAGCAAAATCCCGTTGTGTACTGAAGTTGGGAAGAATCAGCAATGCAAGCCATGAAAACATCAGTTATCCTATGTGCATTGTGAAGTAGTCCTCAAGTGCTCGTCTCTGCATCCCCAGTGACTGAGAGATTTCCTTTGTATTTCTTTTTCAGTTTTTATGCACTTCCCTAAGGTAATGCCACAGGTCTAACCAAACCATTAGGGTTGTGTGCATGATGTAATAATATAAAGAAGCATAAATCGTACAGTGGTTTGGGTTGGAAGGGACCTCAAAGCCTACCCAGTCCCACCCCCTGCCATGGGCAGGGACCCCTCCCACTGGGTCAGGGGGCTCCAAGCCCCATCCAACCTGGCCTGGAACACCTCCAGGGATGGGGCAGCCACCACTGCTCTGGGCAACCTGGGACAGGGCCTCCCCACCCTCACAGGAGAACATTTCTCCCCAAGATCTCATCTCCATCCCCCCTCTTGCAGCTCAAAACCATTCCCCTAATCCTGTCCCTGCACCCCCTGATCCAGAGCCCCTCCCCAGCTTTCCTGGAGCCCCTTTCAGCACTGGGAGCTGCTCTAAGGTGACCTCAGAGCCTTGTCTTTTCTAGGCTGAACAACCCCAGCTCTCTCAGCCTCTGTTGGGGTGGGTATAATTTCTGGTTAATTTCATACTGATTATCTGCTCTTTGATTTGAATGTTAACTTCTCTCCTTCCCCCACCCTATTTTGGGCTCAACTTGCTCTGGCAGTTTTGTTTAGTCTAGAGATCATAAAAATTGCTCTGGAGTTGAACAGATACAGTTTTATTATGGGCTGAGCATGGTTTCTGGTACTTTAAAGTCGTTATATAAAATTTATAAGGTGTCTTTGAGTATTTTCACTGAAGTGATAGTTTAATATAGAGTGGGGAGAAGATGGAAAACTAAAATAGTAGGCAAACAAAACATAATATCTTTATTAGTTGTTTGTAATAAACGGTTTCATTCTATTGCCAGTATAAAGACTTGTCCATGGGCTCGTGTTTTGTTTCCAAGAAGTGTCATGGAAAGTTCTCGCATGCTGTGGCAACACATGTGGAAGTTTTGGCTTGCATGAATATCAGTTTTCTTTGAACTTACAGGATGCTTCAGGGCAACAACAGCAAGATCGTCAAGTAGGAAAGTTCTCAGAATTGTTGTCAGTGAACTTCAAGTGAAAGCAAACTCAACATCCATGTGAGAAGTGCTGCTGACCTAACAGCTTGATTTTGCTGGAGCCAAAGGAATCGTTTCTGTTAGTTTTAACGGGGTTTTGATTGGTGGCCAAAAGAGGTTTGCGACTCTCTCGGTTTTGAATAATGCTTCGACCTGGTATGGGTAGAAGAAAGGAAAGGTAGAAAGTCAAGGCAACAGATCTGAGATGTGAACAAAGCTTGAGGTGGGGAAGAGAGTTTCATTGTGGAATAAATTAGTGGCTTATGGATTTTAGTCTGTGATTCCTTACAGTAGCAAAGGAATTGGGAAAGATTGGATTCTTTCTGAAGCAGTCGCCTGTCCTCTTCCGCTGAAATCACTTGGATTGAGGCAAGATGTTTGTCTCAGGTAGTTTTGGTTTAGTACTTTGTAGTAAACTTCAGCACTTTATACCTCGAGGTGGGAGAAGCTTTGATGGTGACCGTTCATTCCGTGGAAAACCTGGATACCCTGTCGTGTGTGCTGGGGGCAGCGAGGATTTAACACATCCATACATTGAGGTGGTTTTGTAGCTGTGCTGGTGAGTGCGATGGGGGTGACTGGGGTGTTCTTGTTAATGTCATTTCTTGAAAGAAGTGTGTCCTTCCACCCCCTCGGTTCTCCTGGGGCAATGCCAGATGCGGTCTCTTATTGAAACCATGCAAGACAGATTTACGTGTAACGCTGCATCTCCTGATGAAAAGCAACCCTGGAATAATTTCTTACATATTTTTCCTGTGTATATAATCTTGAATCTCATATTATTTTCTATTTTTTTGCAGCCATGTGGAAAGCAAAGCCGACAGGGATTGTCGTATTAGGACATAGGGTGAACAGATTTTAGGTGAAAGTGTGGAGATTGAGATGAGATCTCACAGAGAAACGTTCTCCCGTGAGGATGGTGAGGCACTGGCCCAGGTTGCCCAGACGAGTGGTGGATTCTCCATCCTTAGAGGTGTTCAAGGCCAGTTTAGGGTCTTTGAGTACCCTGATCCAGTGGGAGGTGTCCCTGCCCATGGCAGGGGGGTTGGAACTGGGTCGTCTTTAAGGTCCCTTACAATCCAAACCATTCTGTGAAATGCAGCTTGTGCCATAGTTTATTTTGCGTGATGATGTGTGTGATGCACATCAGTACATTTGGGGAGGGGATTGCTTTGCTTTGTTTTTAAAGGGTCGCAGCGATCTGAGCCCTGCTCGAATTGACTGATGGAACTGTGTGAATTTTCTTCTACCTTGACAGAAGTTCCGAATATTGTTTTCCTTTTATAGTATGATGATGTAGCTGTAAGATCGCGTGACTGTGGTTTTTTATGTTCGCTGCAGAAGACCAGAGTTTCCCCAAGGCAAGCATAATTTCTAAAATAAACTGAATATAATTTATTAGCATGAAAAGGGACTGTTGCCATTTAACAGAGACTTAGATAACGTGTACATTTTGGAAGAAGATACTAAATTGGCAGAGGGCATTTGACCTGCCACCATCTGCAAAGCCTGCGCTCCAATTTTCTGCTGTTGCCACGGGCTGCAGACTCAGACAGGAAATCATGGAAGGATGGGAAAGAGTCCAAAACACACACAGCTAGTATAAGGCGTGCAGTTAAGAGTCGGAGAACAGGCTATCTGTTCTACTGCGCAGGCAGCGCTGAGTAAAACTGCCTTGTGTGTGTGCGCGCGCGCGTACCTTAAACGTCTTTTTATATTTTATATGCTCATTTTTTTAAAAAGCTTGAATTTTTTCCATGTCAAGTAACATGTAGAACTTCAAATGATCCATTTATATATGAGGGGCCTGATTCAGCCCTCACTTAGCTGGCTGCACCGCTCTGAAAGAAGAGTAAAGCAGTGGAGAATCGGGCCCTGGCGCACGTGGAGGAACCACAGTGTTGTGTCTCAGCACGTCCAACAGGAGAGCAACCCCTGTCTCTGCTTTGGGATTTGGTTTATTTGCAGGGACTGAGGTTGGGGTTGCGCGTACCGGTCAAACACTGAGTTGCGTGTGTAGCTATGGGAGGCTCCGTGTATGTCCTGACAGGAGCAGGGATGCAGAAGGTGTTGGGTTAGTGGAGCTGAGTTGCTTCCTAGCACTGGGTAGATCCCAGGGTCAGAGTTATCAATGTCTTTTCCGTGGACTGTAGGTTGGAACAGGGAATACTTAGGTATCTTGCTTTGGAGAGCAACCCATTTTCTTATCTGTCAAGGAGAAAGTTAGCGTAATTAATCTACAGGTAACGAACTGCACTGTTTACAAAGCTTCCAGAGGTCTTAAGGCAAGTGTGCAACCAGTCAACTTATACTCGCTTGACGGGATAGAATGGGTTGGGTTGGAAGGGACCCCAAAGCCCATCCAGTGTCACCCCCTGCCATGGGCAGGGACACCTCCCACTGGGTCAGGGGGCTCCAAGCCCCATCCAACCTGGCCTGGAACACCTCCAGGGATGGGGCAGCCACCACTGCTCTGGGCAATGTGTTTGGATATGATGGGAGAGAATAACTTCTCCATCAGTTTCTAATTTAGTCTTTATGTAGAAGATACTCCTCAACTAAAAAATATCAACAAAGCAACTCTGATTTAATGCTAGTGCCATGTTCTGGACTGAAAACAGGAGCTCAGTAAACTTCTTAAGCCAAAAACCTGAACTGAAACTTTTTCTCACAGGCCCGTCTGTGGTTTTTAATTCTGACTGACGGGAACCGTACAAGAGGGAGGTTTGTTCTCCGGGTATTTTCCAACCATAGCTTTTATTTGGCTGTAAGAACTTCCTGCTTGCCTTAGTTGTGTATGTGGTGGTCCCTTTTCAACTGCGTGGAAGAGTGGAACTGTGAACAGGAGTGAGGTGAGGTCTGTGTGTTAACAGTGCCAAGTATTGCTGGATGCAGTGGTGATGTATCTGCCAACAATGAGACTGAAGCTGCCAATTAATCCTGTTTAGAAATCGAATAATTTAGGTAGCATTTAACCTTAGGGCTGGGGTGGGTGAATGATGCAGTCTGTTCATGACCCTGTATCTTCCAGCAACTGCTGCTTATTTTTTTTCTGGGTAATCTTGAAAATACTTGCTGATTTTTATTTTAAATAAATGGCAACTGGAGACAATTTTTCAAATTGTGAACTGCCTCAGCCAAGCCATCTGCCTGAGCGTTCAGCAGCGCATTGTATCGCTGGAAAGCGATCTAGCGAAACATCATAATGCTGAAAAGTTTAAGCTGATGCTACATTAGAAGAAGTGATCCAAAAAGCTGCTGCTGACTTACATGTGAGCACTGCCAAGTGTTCCTCTGATGAGAGTTCATAACAAAGTGCTGGACTGATTGAGTAAGGCTGATTTGAACAATCTGTTGTGGGTTATAGCTCCTTCCAATATTCCACAGTTGGGAGAAGCTACTGTCACTTGTATTTTCAGCCCACGTTTTGCTTAGAGGTATGAGATCTTCTGTTGTCGAGTCCCTTTGGGCTGGGTCATAGAATCCCAGAATGGTTGGGTTGGAAGGGACCTCAAAGCCCATTCAGTGCCACCCCCTGCCATGGGCAGGGACACCTCCCAGTGGGGCAGAGGGCTCCAAGCCCCATCCAACCTGGCCTGGAACACCTCCAGGGATGGGGCAGCCACCACTGCTCTGGGCAACCTGGGCCAGGGCCTCTCCAGAATGGATGTGTGTGTGGATACGGAATGTCTCAATTAAATATATTAATGAACACCGCCCCTTGCATGGGCTCGCTTCATCTGCCTGTGCCACAGCGGTTTCTATAAGATGACAGAAAAGTTGTATTTGATTTGTCTTAATTAGCCATTGATTGGCAAATTCTAATTTAACTTTTTGATCTGATGATAGATATGAATTAAGAGTCCGTTTCTTTCCAAACCTCACTGTTTTAACTATTGCCAAGGAGCTTGCTCAGTCAATATCTGTAAAAAAAAATATCTAGTATTCATTGTATAGGGCTGGTTCATCTGAGGACGCTTTCCTGTTGTTCAGGGACAACAGGTTACTTTCTGTGCTTGTTATGTGATGAGCAACATGAGCTTTAAAAGACTCGTGTGGGAGTCATTTCTTTTACTCCTTGTGCTGAGAAATGAAGCAGTTCATATAAAGCAGCTGCTTATTTTTGGAACAAAAACCAGAATAACACATTAAAGATCCCATTAATCACTTAGCTTGACCTTATTTATTATTTAAGAAAAACTTTCTTGCACCTATTGTTTATTTCAGGAGACCAGGGATGCTAAGAAATATGTAATGAGATTTACAGGTTAAGAGCATGAAATTAGGTTATGGGGAGCAAAACTAAAAAAGAATTCCTGTTGAAGTACTGGCTCTCCTTTTACTTATTTTTAGGAATAGAAGGCAGCTGTTATAAATACCTACACAAATAAAGAACTGCTGTGAACTCTCATCTCTTTCCATAGTTCCTATGTGTAAATTTTTGTCCTGGGATAATGGCTACTTCTTTGTTCAAACTTTGCCAACACCTTCCTGCAAGCCTTTCAGGAGGGGGAAAAAGGAGAATTAAACCGACTTCTCAAACTTCTCTTCTTTCAAAAATCCCAATGGTCATTTTACGAAGTAACTTATTCTATATTTAGACTGAAGTTTCTTGGGAGTGCTGATGGACAGGAAACTCAACATGAGCCAGCAGGGTGCCCGAGTGGGAAAGAAGGCCAATGGTATCTTGGCCTGCATCAGGAACAGTGTGACCAGCAGGAGTAGAGAGGTCACCATCCCCTTATACTGGGCACTGGTCAGGCCACACCTTGAGTGCTGTGTCCAGTTCTGGGCCCCTCAGTTTAGGAAGGATGTTGAGATGTTAGAGGGTGTTCAGAGGAGAGCAACGAGGATGGTGAGGGGGCTGGAGCACAAGCCCTGTGAGGAGCGACTGAGGGAGCTGGGGTTGTTCAGCCTGGAGAAGAGGAGGCTCAGGGGAGACCTTATTGCCCTCTACAACTGCCTGAAGGGAGGCTGTAGTGAGGCAGGAGTGGGGCTCTTCTCTCAGGTGACCGGTGACAGAACGAGAGGACACGGTCTCAAGCTTCGCCAGGGGAGGTTTAGGCTTGACATTAGGAAGAAGTTCTTCACTGAGAGGGTGATTGTTCACTGGAATGCTCTGCCTAGGGAGGTGGTGGAGTCACCATCCCTGGAGGTGTTCAAAGAGAATTTGGATGAGGCACTTAGTGCCATGGTGTAGCTGACAAGTAGGAGTAGGTGTAGGTAGTAGGTGTAGGTGTTGGGCCATAGGTTGGACTCAATGATCTCAAAGGTCTCTTCCAACCTTACAATACTGTGATACTGTGATAAAACTGGTAGCCTTAACTGGATGTCACCATTAGTAGAAACACAAGGTGAATCAGAATGAGATCTCTTGGGGTCTGAATTGTGTCTTCTCTTAAAATGCGCGTGGCTTGGCGCAGTGAGTAGCTGAGGTTGAGAGCGACGCAGTCATAGTTTTGTTTGAATAATGGCGTTCACGTAGCTTTGCTAATGAGCTGCATTCTGCTGTCTGTCCTATAGATTGTGGGCTGGGCACAGAGCTTAATTTACATCTGCAATAGAGATTGCCTTGATATAAAGTGATGCCATGGATCAGAATCTGACATTATTGCACTGCTTTCCCACAACTGTTGTGCAGCCATCGTGCAGCTGCTCACAGATATTTTGTTTTCCCAACTGGCTGCTTTGGGAGACATTCTTTGGCCTTGACTTCCTAATGCCAAGTAATCAGCCACCCTTTGGGAACAACATTCAGGCGGAGGTGTTGAAGGCATTGAGCACCGCTTAAGTATTTGGTTCTGCCCAAAAATGCTCAAGCCTTTAATGAGTATTGTGTTTATTTTTATGGGCAGTTAATTACATGCTTGCTCCCTCTCTCTCTTGTCCTCAGCAAAGAGGAAGGAATGAAGTGTTTTCATATATCTATATTTCGTAGGCTTTTTTCATTAATATACGTGCTCTTTAACATTCAGCATCTCCACTGACATCAGAGAACTGGCACGGGCTCACAGTTCACCGCTCAGGCTTTGGGGGATTTTTTTAAGGAGCTTCGATTCATTCATTGTGAAAGTACTGTGAGCTTATGAATTAGACCCAAAAAAGGGTGGGAGGAGGAGTATAAATGAATACTTTGGAAGCTGGAAGTCTTGGCTGCACCGCAGAACTGCTTGGTCAGATCAGAATGACTGAAATGCTGGTTAGGAAGAGCTCCAGGAGGTCATCTAGTCCCATCTCCCACCCATAGTTTGACTCCTGCCAGAACTAGGTCATTCATGACTTGGCCTCTCCAAATCTTGAGAATGTCCATGTGGTAAATCCCACAGCCTCTCCGAGCAACCTGCTTGCTTTTTAGTGAAGAAATTTTTCCTGGTGTCCAGGCTGAGCTTCCCGAGCCACCGTTTGTGGCCAGTGCTGTTGGTGCACCATCTGGCACTCCTGAGAAGGATTTGACTCCGTAATTTTTGTAGCTGCCCTTCCAGTGGCTTTAGGCTGCTTTTAAACTGGCCGTTAGCATCCTCATAGCCAACCCAGCTCCCCCATCCTCTCCATGAAGGCTGGGCTCTGTACGCCCTTGGCCGTTTTCAGGCAGAGATCATCTGCTGGTTGCTCTGCAGTTTGTCCACACCCCTCTAGAGGTGGGGAGCCTAAAACAGTGTTACCCACAAACTTGCTGAGACTGATTAGGAAGATTTTAACCTGTGTGGATCCCAGAAATCAGCTCCTGTGTTCTGTGCTTATTATCATTGAAGGCTTTACGCTGAAATGGACCTTAAAGCTCTTCCAGTGCCACCCCCTGCCATGGGCAGGGACACCTCCCACTGGGTCAGGGGGCTCCAAGCCCCATCCAACCTGGCCTGGAACACCTCCAGGGATGGGGCAGCCACCGCTGCTCTGGGCAACCTGGGCCAGGGCCTCCCCACCCTCACAGGAGAATAGTTCTTCCTAAAATCTCATCTCAGTCTCCCCTCTTTCAGCTTAAAAAGTGTTCCCACTTGTCCTGTCCCTG
>VWPV01018917.1:3734-20303 GCA_013389885.1 Geococcyx californianus
TTAAACTAAGAGGGGGAAGATTTATGCGAGATCTTAGGAAGAAATGTTTTGCTGTGAGGGTGGGGAGGCCCTGGCCCAGGGTGCCCAGAGCAGTGGTGGCTGCCCCATCCCTGGAGGGGTTCCAGGCCAGGATGGATGGGGCTTGGAGCCCCCTGATGCAATGGGAGGTGTCCCTGCCCATGGCAGCGGTTGGAAATGGATGATCCTCAAGGTTCTTTCCAGCACAAACCATTCTAGGAATCTATGTGACCTTTACTGTGCTGTGGTTTTATTTTTATTGGTTTTTTTCTCCACACTCTGCCAGACCAGCAAGGGCTCCTCCAGGGCTCACTGAAAGCATTTCTGCTGCTATGTTGTCCCCGTAGTTGGGCAGAGATGTTCCAAGTAGTCTGGGTTGGGTGGGAAGCTGGTGTGTCTCCTGCTCTATGCAGAGCTCTAGACCTGCACGTAAATGTGCTTTCCAGTACCAGGGGAGCATGAAAAGTGTTATTTATTCCAACATGAGATACTCCCACCAGGCTTCAGAATAATTTTGTGCTGTGTGTGGCTAATGTTGCTTGGATTGAGATGGGACATGTGGGGGTCCTACAGCAGGAGTGAGGAACAGTGCTGTGGCTTTCAATGAAATGACAAACCAGAGCGTTTGGTGATGAAATCAGCTCTTCAGAGAAAACAATGTGCTCTTAAGGAATGACAACATGTGGATCTTATATCGTTCTCCCTATTAGTTTTGTTTTGAGTTTTTCATTCCTATTTTAAACCTTCTTGGAGACTGACAGTCCCTCTCATGGAAACCCTCCTGGTGTGTAGGATGCCAGTGCAATCACTGGAGATGGAAGGCTCCAGTTAGCTTAGACTGGCCCAATCCATCTTCCAAAAGGCCCTCCCCCGGCAGCCCCCCAGTTCACTTGGGTGCTGCTCAAAGCATGGGGTCCATGTGCTTGCAGTGTGGGGGGCTCTTCCAGTCTCTGGGGCACGTGCTCACATTTGGCATTTTGGTTTTCCGAGGAGCTTGTTCCATCAAGTGCAACGGGAAAGGCATGGCAGAAGGGTGGGATGGGCTTCGTACCTTTCCCTTTCTTTTAGGGTGGTGTTATTTTCCTGACGTGTGGAGTTGAATACACAGCTCCTGGTTTTTGTTGGGGTAGAACAGGAAGAGCTGGAGGAACAAGTAATGGTGCATCAGAGCCACCACAGACCTTGGCAGGCAGCTCCCCACCTGACTGCAAGTTCAGGTCTGAGCTGCCAAGTGGAGTTTGGGACAGGTAACAGACAGTCCAGGGCCATCCAAGCCTTGTGCTTATGAGAGGAAATGCCTGAGGGAGGTGAAGTGAACAGGCAGGGCAAGGGACACAGCTCAAACTGTCTGTTAGCCCTCACTGTTCATGCCCTAGAGATGTGAGGAGCTCCACACAATCCATGTAAGCTGTGTCAGATGGTGAAACACGACCAAGACAGATGTGCCCATCACCCAGCTGTCCTCTGGTGCCCCTGGCTGCCCCGCTGGCTCCTTGGAGTCAGGGAGCTTGGTCTCTGTGGTACCTGTCTTCTCCTGGGGGATGATGGGGATGGTGTCAGGTCACAGTTTCAGAAACTGACCCGGGGAAGCGTCAGGGCGAGGGAGGGGGCTCTGAGCAACCTGATCCAGTTGAAGAAGTCCCTGCTCATTGCAGGGGGGTTGAACTGGATGACTTTCATGGTCTCTTCCAACTCAAACCATTCCATGATTCTGCGTGTGGGGAGGTACTCGCGTGTTGCTTAAGTCTCTTTCGGAGCCTTGTTCCTGACCTCCCTGCAGCAGGTTGCTGCCTTGAAACAGGAGTTGTGTTTTGTGACTTGAATGGAGCAGCTCGTACAATGGGCTGCTGTCAGAAGCAGATTAAATCCCCGGGAAGTCCTTGAAGTGCAGGTAAAATCCACCTGCCAGGTGAATTGGCTGTAGCCCCACCAAACAGTACAGATGTCTTCCCAGGGAGGGTCGGTGCTCCGGGGCTGTAGCAAGCCCAGGCGCTTCAGAGGGGCTGAGCCAAGCAAGGTGAAAGTGGCAACGGGACAGCAGCTCTTCCAAAATACTTCACAAAATACTGCAAATCGAGGAGAGATGCTTGAGCTACACCTGCGTGCTGTGAGAGTGTAAAATGGAATGTTGACCCTGCAGGGGGGGGAGAGGTGAGGAGGTGTTGTTGTGGACTGTTGGCTGAGCATCTCTCCTTGGCGGAGCCTTCAGAAGGAGGGTCTGGAGGGGGTTGCAGGTGCCTGTTTCTTGCCCAAGGCTTTGTGCTTGTGGGCAGCCCTGCCCAGCTTTTCTGATGCTGTGAGTGGTTTTAGCAAGATGACGGAAGTTTCTGGCTGCGTTTGTTATCCGGCCGGCAGAGCTCTCATTAGTTCAAAGAGGAGCTGATTTGTTATTGCTGGTGGTGAAGAAAACAGACTCTGCTTCTCCATAACCTTGTATTTGTTTTTCTTTGGAATAAAACAAACACCATGTGAAAGCTGTGATTTTTACAATAGGAGATTGAGCAAAAATACTTTTTCCTACAATGGAGGCATCATTAAACCGTGGAACTTGTTACCATGAGACCTTATCAAAGCAAGGCATTTCAGATTACTCTTGGAAATGAGGACCTGTTCATACAAAGCCTGTTTATGCAAGAAGGGTCAGGTACTGGAGGCCACCTTACTCTGAGGCAAATTGGGGTTTTTTGTCCAGCAGCTCCTTCAGACTTCTTTAATTTGGGGGAAGAAAAAACATAATCTGGAGAATGACTGGGGTTGAGGCTTGTGAGAATCCTTCGCTGCTCCCAGTGTAGGATGTGTTTGCAAGAGGTTCAGAAAAGGAGCATCAGCCATGGAGGGCTGGGAGGGGGAGTGGGTCATGCAGACAGATCCAGCGGAATGAAGTTATGGGACGAAAGTCTCTGTGTTGCCACTACAGAAAGAAAGATCTTCAAAACACTTCAGTGCTGAGCTACAACTTGGAGGTGTCTTTTTTCCCTTCGTTAGCCAGGGAACACAGGGAAATAATTCTCTTTGCTAAGCAGCGTGAATCCCTCTTCTTTCTTTCCCCTTCTGCCAGTTGTGATTCCTGCTGAGAAGCAACTTTTAATTGTCTGGTGCCAGGGGTAGAGCTTGTTCTTGGGGAGAGCTGCTTACTGCATGGTTTCTCTCGTCTTCCCCTTGAAGCTCTTGGTGCATCCTGAGGAGATGGATGCTGCTGTACAACAATATTTAGAGGCACGTGCCTGTCCAAAAGTGTTTGTCCCGGAGAACATCCTGCTGGGTCATGAACAGCTTTATTCTTTCACAGAGTTGAAACAGGCTCAGTGAAAATAAGCACACTCAAGTTCTCCTCTTGTTTTCCATTATGGTTTTTAACCCAAAAGAATGTTTGGTAGTTTTAGGGACCTTCACCCCTCAGCACCAGAAATTCCCTTAGGGAAAACCACTGATAAGACCTGAGGGCACGTCAGGAAGATGCCAGGGGAGGGTTGGGTTGGACATTGGGAAAAGGTTCCTCCCCCAGGGGGTGTTGGAGCACTGGAACAGCTCCCAGGGAAGCAGTCACAGCCTGACAATATTCCAGCAGCCTTTGGCCAAGGCCCTCAGCCCCACGGTGTGACTGTTGGGGTGTCCTGTGCAGGGACAGGAGACGGACTCGATGGTCCTTGTGGGTCCCTCCCAGCTCAGGACATTCTAATAGACAGGAACCATCTTGTCTATAAACCAGCACTGGGATTGGTTTGTTTTGGTGTTGCCTCTGTTTCCAACCTACAGATAGGTGCCTCTCCAGCAAAATTTAAGGCAAATTTGGGTCTTAATGGAAGCACTTCGTGGGGTTTCAGTTTTGGGGAATTTTCCTTTGAGTTGAGCCATCCTCCCCAGGGTTGTCGTCACCTCTTGTGCATCAGCAAGAGAGGAGACTTGGCCACTCGGAAGTCCTCAACCAGAAGAGGCTCCTGATCGGGGGCCCGGTTTCTGCAAGCTCTGCTATATGTGCCTTCCCTCTTTAATCTGACTCGCAGGTCCGTGGCCCATCAGAGAGCAGCCCTTCTGCACAGTTGCATTTTACATCTCGGAGCAATGAGCTGGCAAGCACCTCTGCTCCATCTGTTTTCCTTCATCGATGGATTCTTTAAAGTCAGATTGTGGTCCCACAGGGACACACTCAACTAATCCTCTGCTTTTAAGATTTTATTTGTGCAATAAATGGATGACAAGGTGGTTTGCAAGTACATAACACAATAAATGGGTTTATAAATGCAAGTTTTCTGCAGAGCACTGTAGAGTAAAATATAATATCACTACAGCATTTAACACTGATCTCTGGTTCCTTCTTATTTCAAGCAGTAATGTGCCCATCTTCTCATCTGGGAAGCCTCTTCATTTTTTTAATACATTTTTATAAATTAGCTGGGTAAAGATTTAATAATAACTTGTGTTTCTATGGCTTCCTTCATCTCGGAGGATCTCGGATTGCTCTGCAGCCTTAATGCTGTAAGATAGAAATGCTGCGCCGAAGGATCCATTTGCTCTCTACTGAAATGCAGCAGTACTTTGGATTGCTCAGCAAAGTTTCTGAATGCAAACGACATTGAGGGAGGAAGCCTGAGTGCAGCACTCATGGCAGGAGGAGGGCTTGAAGGGGAAGGATGCAGCTTGCTTGGTGGACACTCAGAGCAAAGTCGCTGTGACCCCTGCTTCAGAGGATGCTGAGAAAATCTGCACAGGAGGGTTCTGAGCCTGGAAACGAGGATGCTGAAAAACAAAGAAGAAAATACTCCTTGACACACTTCTAACTTTTGAGATGCACTCTCACTGGACGTGGGGAAACCAAGAACGTGGAAAGACTTCGGAGATGGGTCTCTTCTGTTCATAATGTTCTTCTTTAGCCGGATATCCAAGAGCAGACAATTTTATCCATCAGGACTGGAGACTTCTAAGCAGAGCGTAAAGTTTCTCACCCGAAGTGGGTTTAGTTGCTCCAGCACTTGGATTTGGTGATGTAGGATCTTCTCATTTCACCTGTGGTGGCTGTAAGAAATGAGCTAATGAATAAACTTTAGTCGAGACCAAAGTCCGTGGAACAGAAGTTTAATCGCAGCACTGGATGCACACCCCTAATGCCGTGTGCACACCTGGCTACTTCCCCAGACTGTATTTAAAGGTCACGCTAATACATATTCATTAATAACTCCAGTAACTAATTGCTTAGCCCCACATTTTCAGCGGATCCTCTTCTTGGGTGATGCAATTTTTGGATTTTTAACTGTGAGTGCTCTGCCAGGGTCTCCAGGGGTCACTGGATGAAGACTTATGGTCTTCCTCAGCAATAACCTTTTCAGCCCCTTGGCTGGTGTAGGCACATTCTTCCAAGTGATATCCAACAGCCACAGGACCACAACATCCTTGGCAGGAGCCCCAGTTGGAGCCCAAGCCCTACNATAAACTTTAGTCGAGACCAAAGTCCGTGGAACAGAAGTTTAATCACAGCACTGGATGCACACCCCTAATGCCGTGTGCACACCTGGCTACTTCCCCAGACTGTATTTAAAGGTCACGCTAATACATATTCATTAATAACTCCAGTAACTAATTGCTTAGCCCCACATTTTCAGCGGATCCTCTTCTTGGGTGATGCAATTTTTGGATTTTTAACTGTGAGTGCTCTGCCAGGGTCTCCAGGGGTCACTGGATGAAGACTTATGGTCTTCCTCAGCAATAACCTTTTCAGCCCCTTGGCTGGTGTAGGCACATTCTTCCAAGTGATATCCAACAGCCACAGGACCACAACATCCTTGGCAGGAGCCCCAGTTGGAGCCCAAGCCCTACATGCTTTCCCTCTACCTGCATCCTAAATATAAGTGATTTCCAGATAATGCTTTGCTGGCAAAGCATTTACAACTCCCAGCTTAAGCAAAATGGCAAATGACAATGCTTATATCCCTGCACAGGACCTTCTCGTATCACGCTTGCTAGCTGACTTCAAAACAAAGAGGAAAGTATTGAGTTTTTTTTTCCCTTGGAGACTTTCATGCTCTTTCAAGAGCTCCCACCCAAGTTCTTTGCTTCTGAGCTCCCCAGGTGAGATGGGGCTTTTCCAACCTGCTGTCTCCCCCAGCCGCCGCGTCTTGGTGTCGTTGACACTAGGATATCCAGATATCCATTGTGGAGGTTGTCTATTCCCTATCCTGAAAAGAAAAAGTTCAGAACAAAGCTCTGGAACGTGCAATTGGAAAAATACTTACAGATAGCAAATCGCCACCTCTGTAGAAGGAAAACATGGGAAAATGGAAACGTGATATTTATGTTAATACAAAGTTTTTAAAACTTAATTTAAGAGACCAGCTGTTTCTGCTTCTCTTATAAGAACTTAATTGGTATATAATAGCATAGTTAATTAAATACAAATCAATAGTTTAAAACAGCTAATTGATATTTAATATGTATGGGAAAATATAACTTAGTTGTGATATAATTAAGTCAATATTAAATAAGCAATGGAATTCCAATTATGCCTTTACAACAATTATAAAGTTTATCGTTCTTTAATAAACTTGCAATTAGGCAGGATGAGTTGAAAAATTATTAAACAGGTATTATTGGGCTATTAAGCGTTTATTATCATTCCTGGTGGAATACAGCTACACAATAGTACACATTATGATTGTGCTAGTAAACCTTTATTACTGCTGTGCAGCTCCCGCCTTTTCTGCACCAGTTGATCAGTAACTGAGTTCCCTCTGAGTTGTGGATGGTGGAATTGTCTTGAAATGTTCTCCTGTGAGGGTGGGGGGGCCCTGGCCCAGGTTGCCCAGAGCAGTGGTGGCTGCCCCATCCCTGGAGGTGTTCCAGGCCAGGTTGGATGGGGCTTGGAGCCCCTGATCCAGTGGGAGGTGTCCCTGCCCGTGGCAGGGGGTGGCACTGGGCGGACTTTGAGATCCCTTCTGATCCAGACCATTCTGTGATTCTTTGAAACTGAGTGAGAAAATCCCAGACAACGGGAGAAAGGAGGAAAATTCTGGAGGTTTCCATAGTTTGGACCAGCAAAGATACATCTAGTTCTTTCAGAGCAAACTCGCCCAGTCTATGCCTAAAGAGCCCTTTCTGGAAGAAGAACATCTCATTCCTTATAACTGGCTTTTGCGTTGTCATTGGCTACACCTAACACTCGCAATGCATGGTTTGAATTTGCTTCTGCTTTGTCATCCAAGAGGCTCTTCTACACTTCTTGATTAATGATGCAGATACTTTTAAGCCAGCCAAAAAAGTGGTTCTGGTATGCGTTTTCCAGACAAGATATGTAAGCTCACACTTCTTCAAAGCACCTGGGATGATAAACTTCAACTGTAACCACTTTTGCTCTGCTGCAAAAGATCGATTGCCATTGCAAGGAAGTGATTGGGATTGGTTTTGTGGGTAGGGGATGTGCACGGGTTAAAATGTTCATTTTTCAGTGGTATCTCAGCACCTCCCTATAGCTAAAACACTTAAAATGCTGGGTATCTGCTTAACTCTTTTAGCTTTAGGTAGCCACTAAAAGCCATGAAGTGGTGAGACATCCTTAGGCATCAGAGTAATCTTGAAATATTTTACCTTTTAAAGGCTCTCTCAAGTATTTAAAGGTGCCTTTAGCTATAAAGATTTTTGCATGTTCTCATAAATTTATGGTATGAATTATTATAATGCAGTGCTCTTGTATAGCTCCTTTCATCATGGGATATCAAAGTGTTTTATAAGCATTAATTATAGCACACCTCGGGGAGGGAAGTGGAAGATAGACACCTAGGCCAGTGTGTGTGCTGATCCAGGCTCCAGACAGGTGATAACACAGATTTCATCTGGATCCAGCCCCTGTGGCTCAGCCCTGTGGCTCTCCATCCTGCAAGGGCTAAGTTGTGATTGGGACCAGCCATCGCCTTGGGCCATGGCCCCTTGTCACAGCCTCTAAAACATGAGCTCCTTCTCTGGAAGTGCTGAAGACTGGAAAGTGAGAGCTGGACATCACCAGTGGGCTTCCAGTACCTGAAGGGGGGCTACAAGAAAGCTGGGGAGGGATTCTTTACAAGGGCATGGAGTGATAGGAAGAGGGAGAGTGACTTTAAATTGGAAGAGGGGAGATTTAGGTTAAGGATTAGGAAGAAATTCTTCACGTTGAGGGTGGGGAGGCCCTGGTCCAGGGTGTCCAGAGCAGTGGTGGCTGCCCCATCCCTGGAGGTGTTCCAGGCCAGGTTGGATGGGGCTTGGAGCCCCCTGACCCAGTGGGAGGTGTCCCTGCCCATGGCAGGGGATGGCACTGGATGGGCTTTGAGTTCCTTTCCAACCCAACCCATTCCATGAGTCTATGATCTGAGCAGTGAGATATTCAATCCCCCAAGTAGGTTGCAGCTATTGTTGCCTCCATCACTGTTGCCTCCTCTCTGCTTCGGTTCAGGATGCTCCTGTGGATGGACAAAGTGACAACCCCTGTCCTGCCAGGTCTGTGTGTCTAGGAAAAACCCAGCCAGCATCCCCAAACAGGCCGCTAGGTGCACGCCAGGATGTACAATACACATTGAGTTGGTAAGATAGGAACGCTGGCTTGCTCAGCCCCGCTGTGGCCTGCGCTGCCGTGTGTGACGCTAATCTAATCGTGTTGTTTTAATTACGCTTTGATACCTTGGTGCTCGTTGAAGGCTCAATAGGGATCGATGCAGTTTTGCTTTCCTATCAATAAAGACAAAAGCACCTCTTGCCTGCCTCGCCGGCTCTGGCTGAGCGGCTGTCGGCAGCCTCGCAGCCGTCTGCCCACGCGCTCGTGGGATGGCTCTTCTCACAGACCCTGTGCAACCCTTCATGGAAACCCTCCTCGAAGCTCAATAAGGTCTTATTGATTCTTGTTATTGGACAGTGTGAGGGGAAGCAGCCTGTGCTGGATGTCCCTCAGCTGAAATCACCAGGCCCTCGCAGCACTTGGGAGTACTGGGAGCACTGAATTCTGTGCAAATCAACACCTTCTTTAGTGTTCGCAGTTGTATGGGCTGAGCAGGGACAGCAGATCCTGTCACCTCTGCGCTGAGAAGAAGGCTGGTTTCCACCTTTGCATCCAAGATCAGAGATGGTTGAGGTTTAAAATGAATCATGGATTCATAGAATGGTTTGGGTTGGAAGGGATCATCCACTTCCAACCCCCCTTGCCATGGGCAGGGACGCATCCCACTTGGCTTCTTGTTAATTAGGATTCAAGAAATAGCTGAGGATGTAGTGTTAATTCATCTGCCCTGCTTTGCCTAATCTTTAGACTTCAGTGTCTGACTTAGTCACCCCCTTTATGGCCATTAAGAGGGTTACAAGCACCTCCAAATCATCCCAGGGAAGTGAAATAAGTCACGTTCCGGAGGTGCCTCTTTCTCTCGAGGGCACTGCCTTAGGTGGCTGTGAGGATCTGGGGGACTTTCAACTTACTCTAAGCATCACAAGAGACTTCCTTTTGTCTGAGCTTCGACTTCAGTGGGATTACACACCCGATTCATTTTGGTCAAATGCTTGGTCCTCCCTGATGGGAGCCTTAGGATCAGGAGCTGTTGGTCCTTTGCCTCTTGCAAGGTGAAGCCCCGTTTAAAGTCTGTTCTTTCTGAGTTGAGGCTTTGATTCCATGCCCCATCCTGTGCGCAGGAGGAGGATGCTAACCCCTCTGCTGGAACGCCAGGGCACCTGGCAGTACTGGGGAGGGACACTGTGCATCTGGGTGTAAACCTGTATAAATCTGGGTATCTCCCCTGCACATCTCGTCCTGCTGCGGTGAGCGGCTTTCCTCTTCCTCTGCACACAGTCCAGCTCTGCAATTTGAACCCAAGTTTGCATCGTGATGCTAAAAGGCCGGGCTGCCGAGCAGCGCTCGTTCTGCTCTAAAGCTGCGCTCTCAACCCTCCTGCATCGCCGCCTTCCCCTCTCACTTGCGGCACAACTTTGTGACACTCCGGAGCGCTCCTTCCTCAGCAGAGGGGGGCTCTAAAGAGACCACGGCCACATTAAGTAAACATCAAAGGGGCTTTGATCAGCAGGGCTCTGCGGAGCACAGAAGCCCCCAAGGAGCTCTGCAGGTCCACAGGCAGGCAGCATTGCGGACGTGGTACCTTAATTTTCTCCGCTGCGACACAGGAGAATTTGTTTGAAGAACAAGAGCTCTTTGCCGCCCTGAGATGCACACGGGGAGGGCACGCATGCACACAGCCTACTTCTGGAAAAACCCATGCTCAGATCTCTCTCTGTTACCGATAGCCAGAAAGCCCTGTTAAGAAATGAAGGCATCAAAGCCATGTGCCTCCTCAGACTCTGCCGCTTTGCTGCTTGTGGGGTCACTTGCTCACTTCTGAAGAGCAAGATGCCTCAAGCCGGACTTATCTTCCCTTCTAAGGGCCATTTCCCATTTCACTTTCCTGCCTGCTGAGGGGAAAAGGGATTAAAGAGCCCATATTGTTGCAACACGTTGATGTGGAGGAAGATGCAGCTCGTTCCCGCTGCTTAGTGCAGAGGAGCACTTAAGAAACGGGCAAGGGAGGGGATGGTGACCCTCCTGCCTCTAAATATACATGGCCAGGTGGAGCACACAGCAGCTGTATCTGGAAGCAGTTCTTTTGGAATTACTGGATTGCACGTCACTGGGAATGTCCAGCAAAGTTCTGCTCTCTGAGGCTGACCAAAGTCTTCCTGAACGGGTAACTGGCAGGATTTGCTCTGGGCAGCATCCCCGTGTGAATGCTCTTGTCCCCAGCTTCGTCTTCTAACGTCACTCTCTTCTTCTCTTGCAGAACTGGGGCTCCCAGGAAGAGGATGCTGCCTAGTGCTGGGGTTCATGTACAAGGAGAAGTACCGCAGGATGACTGACGGTGAGCAGCTTCCCCACCTTCCGTTCTTCCTTCCTCTTCAGCAGTCTCACTGCAAGCGATGTGGATGTGCTACTGCCAGGAACACACTAGGTTCTTGTCCACAGCAAGGAAAAAACCCTGCTTCTCCTTTGATTTCTGAAACATCTCAGCAGACACGGAAAGCAGAAGCTACAAGACAAGAGCAGGAGCTTATTGGTTCCATACATCCAAAATTCCCTCTCTTCCCGTGGACGGGATTTGTCACATGGGAATCTCTTCCAGCAATTGCCTTATCTGGTCTTTTTATCCTAGTTGGGTGGTAGTGACTCACTGTGACACCTTCAGAGCACCAGTTCTCAGTGCCTTTGCACCTCTGAGAGGCACCATCCCATTCCTATTCAAACCCCTGCGCTCTGGCTCACTAAAATTTCCCTGTTAATATTCCAGTCATCCCCCACGTGCTTTATGAGCATTGATTAATCCATAGAAATATCATAAATAATTATGAAGCATAATAACTAAACAAAAACTATTTATGCCCGGAAGAACTGGCATCCGTGCTTCTGGTATCTTCCTTGCTTGGCTTCCTCTTCTGGAGCAAACTCTGGTGCAGCACCTTCTTTGATTGATGCTGGATCATTAAGGATCATTAAGGACTGAAGGTCCCAGAGCCCTCTGTGTGTCTTGAGGGTACAGCAAGGAGAGTATGGCTGCCCTGAGGTTACTCTGAGAACTCGAATGTTGATCCAAACATGGATTTAGTCCTTGTTTTGGGCTTTGATTGGGGATTATTTTGCCCTGCTCTGCTTTCTTTAGATTGCATAGGGTGACATATCGCCCAGCCACGGGGTCCCTACTCCTGCAGGAGCCTTGTCTTCACGGGAGTAGAAGGTGCATTGGCTTTCATGGGGTGAAACGCTGGTGGATGCAAGTTTATGCCTCAAATATCGGTTAGAAAATCAAAGGTTCCTTCAATTCCCCAGAGCTGATAATGTGGGGAAAGTACTTCACAAGACTTTACCTCGTGCTTGTTAATTACCACATGTGTTTTAAACATTGATTAGAGGATGTTTTTAATGGGAAGGGGCTGCCTTTTGGGAGAACAGATGGCAGAGCCTCGTCCTAGCGCTGTGAGAAGGTGCCATCTCTCTCGATACCTTCCTATCCCTCAGGCCTCTTGGAGAGGCTGCCTGTGGGTGTTCTCAGAGGGGCAGGAGCACCCTGGGGATGCTCACCAGGTATCTGCGAGCTGGCAGGACCAGGGGCACACCTGGCCATCCTCCCATCTTTTGGTATGGTTCACAGAAGCTCCTGTCCCCCCGTGGCTTCAAAGCCTACGAAGCGAGCCCCCTTTTCAGGCTGAACGTGGCTTTGTGTGGAGAGAACAAAGCAACATGAAAGGCCAACAGCAAAGCCTTTGTGTGGGAAAGGGAACAAAGTCTGCCTGCCTGGCGCTGTGCAGCCGGCGAGCTTCTGGCCCCCGCAGGCTGCAGGACCAGTACATTTAAAGGTACAATCTGCCAGAAAAAAAACAAACTCAGGGGATTTCCATGGCTACAAAGACCACCTAGGACTTGTGTTTGCCCTAGAGACAGTTCTGGATGACAATTGCAGGCTTCCAAACTGATTTTTGGTGGATTTCAGTGCAGATCCACGCTCTATGGTGTGTGAGCTGGAGGGGCTTTGGACATCTGCTCATCTGCAGGGACACAGCAGAGGTGTTCCCTGCCCTAGGTAAAGACTCTTTGGGCCGGTTACGTTGCAGAGGTGGCGACGGAGACAGCTTCCCTTTTATATTTTTGCCAAGTGAGAGATTTTTCCTCCCTTTATTGCGCGATGATGCTAATGAAAAGCCCTATTAATAATTGCAGAGTAGCCAACGGAACTGAAAGCAGAGGTAGGCAGAGGGGCAACGGGGTAATTATGAGGTGTGGGGTCTCCATCGTAGTGGAAGTGGGTAATTACAGGGATCATTAGAATCTTGCTGTCACTCAACAGAGACATCTACAAAATGCGCTCGTAGGTAGAGAAGCACAAGAGGACTTGGACAGAGGCCTTATTGGTGTGAAGGAATCATTTCTTGGTGGGAAACCGTTTCTCTTGGCTATCCCCATGGAGAGAAGGTCCAGGCTGGGCACTTGCAGGCCAGTGTGGCAGCCTCTTCCAGCAGGCTAAAATAAATATTATGGCTTACAGATGCTCTGTGGCCGTGCCCAGCAAGGGTGTTTGGTGGCTTTATGGTGTTTGTTTACCAGCTGGCAAGCAATGGGTGTGCTTTAGCATAACGGATTGCAGATGCAAGCGTTTCTGGCTGAGCTGTCCTCTAGGGCAAGAAGCCAAAGTAAGTGTCTGAGAACTTGCCTCTGTCAGTGTTAGTTAGCACATTTCAGTTCCTCATATCAGCATATATCAACTTGTGTCATGAAAAATCAGCTCTGGGTGAGGTGCTGGTGTCTCTCTGAGCTGTAGGAGCAGCCTGGGCTGCTGCTGGCAACGCTGGTGATGTGCAAAGCCAAAGCGATCCAGGTGCTGTCCCTCCAGCTGGCCTTGCGGTGCCACGTGAGGGCTGGTTGCCTCTTGCTGTGTCGCCACTGGGAAGGCCACCCAGGAAGGGTGCTGGGTTTGGGTTCCAGGGGAATGCATACTCTGGAGAGTAGGAAGGTGCTGCTCCAGCGTGGCTGTGATGTTCTTATCCCTTTGCTGTGATTGACGATTGACCCAGCTGGGGTCGTTCTTCGGGGTGCAGCTTTGAGTTGTAGGGTGAAATTAAACTGGTGACAGTTGTAGACAGGAGGCAGAGAGAGGTAGAGCTGTCTGTAATGATGGCCCTGCAATAAAGACACTTTAGAGTTAATCCTCTACTATCTGTCTTCATTCTGCTAATAACCCACTCAATCAGATGCTGCCGACTGTTTGTTAACATTCAGAAACAGACACAGAACTGGGAAGAGCACGCTGTGTGCTCACCAGGGGCTGAATTCCCCCTTGGGAACACCTCTTCCCTGGCAACGGCAGCAGTTTGGTGGGAGCCACTGCTTGTGGCTGGATGTCCCAAGGCACATGCCGTGCAGCTGAGATGATGCTGAGGCTGGTGGCAGGCTGAATTACCCTGAATGCCCCAGGGCTTGTGCTACCCTGGTTCAAGGTGGTTTGGGAGTAAAAAGATGGTATCTATGAGATTGGTCACCTTAATTTGCCAAGAACAAGGATCTCAACCCAACCTGAACGTTTGGATTTGGTTTTCTATTCCATCTTCCCTTTCAGTTCTCTGCTGGAGATCTCAGTGCAGTCTGTGCAGGTGAGGGATGTGCTACAAAATCCCCCCCTGCTCACTCATCACACCCAGTCCCTGCCCGTCCATGGCTGCAGGTCCCTAGCTGGGCTCGCTCCACACTGCAGCGGTCAAAGGCAGCTATTCAGGTGTCGATCCTGCTCCTGCTATTTTTCTTCTTCTCTCCTGCCTTTGACTTCTTGCCAGATCTAACTCGAGTCGTTAGCAAGTGTCACTGCAGCAATTATGGCACTTTTTGGCTGCCATTCATAAAGCTACTAACAGGAACGATTAAGCACTGAGAAGTGTCAGCCTCCTCCTTCTCCACCTGCTCCCACCAGCCGTCAGCTGCTGGAAGGTGCCTACAACGGCATCTCCACAAGCAAGCAGGAGCAGGGCAGCTCATTCTCTGCTTTCATTTCCCCTCCTGGCCACTTCACGAGCTCTGTGACCTCCTTTGCAGTGGGCAGGTGGCATCTCTGCAGGATGGACCCAGTGCTTGGCTTTGGCACTGCATGGAGGGGAAGGATGGAATTCATCTTTGTGCCTAAGGTTGGGTGGTGAAAGCAGGCGTGGCTGGGAAGAGGTAGAGAAGAAGGACTCAGTGCAACCTTCTCCTCCTGGGTCAGCTAATGGTTAATGATCTGTGCTCAAGGAAGGATAAGCCTCCTCTCTCCAGCTCCCTGCCTGGCTTGCAGCCCTACTTTCTGCTTAGCTCACATCCACCCCATCCTCAGGTGAGGCTTCAATATGTACCTTCATCTGCAAGTGGTCTCCTTGGTGTCGGCCGCTGTGCCAGGAGAGAGGCTTGTGCCAGGGGCATCTGCAGCATCAGCCACACTCCACTCACATCAGGGCTGGAAGCAGAGCTTTGTCTCTGGAGTTTTAAGCATTTGAGGTCTCCATTCACGGTACAAAGCACAGCAACACTAGCAGCCAGGGCTGCGGAGCTGCAGCTCCACATAGCAACGAGTGCTGCCCAGTGTTTAATTGCAGGAGGGTGTTGCTTAGCAAATCGTATTTGCTGGGTAATGACTGTACAAATCCGCTCCGATAAGGGCTGTCGGAATCCACGGCAGATTTTTCTCTACAGGCAACTTGGGGCTGTTGGTCAGCGTAAGACAAACCTTAAGTTTTAGGAGCACAGGGTGGGGGGGGGAGGACTTAGAAGTTTTGGAGTCTGAGCTGTACATCTCACCTTGGCTTTTCTGGTCAGAAAGTTTGGGATCTTATTTAAAGGTGCTGGGACTTAAAGGAAAGATCTGATGCCCTTGTGGGGGGGGAAGATGGAGGTGCTGAAAGGGTGAGATCCGTCCACATACCTCAAAGGTGAGACACAAGTCAGGGTTGGTCCTTAGAGCTGGTGACCTGAATTGAAGGAGAGCCACCAAGCTACTCTCTGTGATGGTTCGCGGAGCCCTCAGGCTGCAGCTGGTGGGGGTGATTCCACTGCTGCCTGTGTTGGCCTTCGTTATCGCCGTGGCTTCGCGCTGGTGAACTGCGAGCCGTGTAGCTCTGCGTGGGGCTTTTTTATCTTCAGCTTCAACGTATCTCTACCCTGCAGGAAGATTTTCGTTCTGCTAGGCATGGGGAGAGACTTGTGCATGCGTATGAAAGCTGTTTTTATGGCTTATAATTACCTTCTACCCTTCCTTATAATAATTATAGCTCCTCCATTATTAATAATTGGGATTCCAGTCCTTGTCATAGATCACAATATGGAAAGGAAGCTCAGCCCAGGGTTTGCATAATGTACCTTGGTCTAAATTGAATAATGGGTAAAATGGTGAAAATCGTTAGTTTTCCCCCCCATTCCTTGGTGCTCGAATTAGTGAGATATTAGTGCAATTAGCCAGCGCTTCCATTTGAGGCTGCAATCATTTGGTTTGTAATTTAGAATAAATGCAAAAGCCCACTTGTGCTTCCAAACAGATTATTTGTCCTGTTTAAAAGTATCTAATGGGGTGGCTGTCATCTAAGCAAGATACATTTGACCCATTTCAATTTGTTTCCTCTTTAATCTGCTATCTGTTTGCCTGGGTCTTTTTTTAATAAAAACATAAAGAAGTGGGCGAGAGAGACCAAGAGAGGGGGAGAATAGAACCGTTATAGATCGGGAGTTTATCATAAGCCAAAGTAACTTGAAATCAAGGCTGTTAAACTGCAGAAAGCAATAAAAAGCAAACACTATTTGGAGATCGTTTAAAGGGCC
Source organism: Geococcyx californianus (assembly GCA_013389885.1). Lineage (NCBI taxonomy): Eukaryota > Metazoa > Chordata > Aves > Cuculiformes > Neomorphidae > Geococcyx > Geococcyx californianus. The sequence continues at coordinate 20,062 of VWPV01018917.1, forward strand.
GAGTGGCTTGTCAATGAAAGGTTGCTCTATTCGACTGCTGCTTAACAGCTTCTCAAAGGGACTCTGCAGCTCTTGGGAGGGCGAGGGCTGCAGGTGCCTCTGCAGCAGCTCTGCTGCAGGAGGGAGCGTTTAGGGTGCTGAGTGCAGAAGTGATGCTGGGATGGGTAAAAGCTGGTGTTGGAGAGTGAAGGAGGAAAGGATCATGGAGTGGGTTGGATAGGAAGGGGCCTTAAAACCCATCC
>VWPV01018919.1:0-13108 GCA_013389885.1 Geococcyx californianus
TGTATGTATTATTTACCCAATTGCATTTGTATTAATTAAAATTGGTAAGGAGCAACAGTTCAGCACCGGGAAACCTGTAAAGACTTGATAGTCCAATGGTATTGTCTGAAACCCTGCATTCATATTTGGTTTCTGTCCCCAAAACCAGGAATAAAATGAAATAATTCCAGAGAGCACACAGATTTTTTTCCTTCCAATAATCACTGATTAACAAAGAGTGCATGTTTTACCATAAACCACCTTAGTAACTAGTTCTTTCCCATTTAATTTGAGGAAACATAGTTTTCACCTTCAAAATACAAGCAAAATAAAAGCCCTTACTTGGAACAATTAGCTCAATTTCTTCTGACATGGCAGTTCCCAGCGCATTGGATGCATAGCAACGATATTTCCCTTGAAAATTGGTTATGATTCCACGGTTTTGAATCACAAATGTTCCAGAGTTGTTAGATGCAACTATCCTCGGGTCAGATAATAAATCAAACTGTTTTCCATCTTTAGTCCAGTTGAAGCTGGAAAATAATAAGTGTTACAAAGGACAGATCACAGAACAGAGAGAACTAGGGTACAAATACAGTGGTAAATACAGGTCCAATAATGCAATATTAAATAAAATGAAAAAATTGATATAAGAGGGGAGAGTTGGATAGTAAAATGACCACTGTGCTACTATAACTTGAGTTAGCTATTGGGCATGTCTCTCCTGCTTGACACTTCACTTTTGGATAACAGACTGTGACATGAAATAAGAATACAAAGCTCAAGGCAAGGACAAAAAATGACGAGACCATCTGTGAAAGCAAGAGGCACACAGTGAAAGGAACTAAAGGTTTGTGATCAAGCTGTGTTTGTAGGAGAGTTGGTACTTTTGACTGGCAAGGATTGATAGAAGCTGTTCTCACCATCTACAGGAGATCCCACGGTCGGACGCAGGAGAAACAGATGACTCTAAGGAGTTTCTCATTTTCACATACACTCACGTCTAGTTTTGATGCTACTGGGGTGTGATTTGGGCGAGTGCTGAAGCATTGGTCATAATTTATGTATCTAGAGGTCTCAGATGGCTTGAAATTGGGCTACACTGATTCAGTAGCAGAGGCAATTGAGAATTATGCTATAACATACATTTAGGGGAATATATATCTCTTTCAACATTTTCAAATGTTTAAAGAGAATAAATTAATGTCAACAGAAATGTATGTTTTGGCACTTCACTACTATTGGCAAAACTGCCTTGCTACAGCATGGAGGGGAAGATGGGTTCTTATTGGCTAACCAGCACTATCACAAAGATTTAAATATACCAAAAAACTTTTCATTGATTCACTGACAAACAGTGAAGCAAAAGACATCTGTTATCACATTATGAATTTACAGTCAGAGCTCAATTAAAAATGATCAAATCATCTTGATCTAAAATAACAATTACATTTTAAAAGCAGTGAAAGAAGAAAGGAAGGATTAAAGAGCAAAAATGACATGCAAACCAGCTATTAATTTAGCCCATATTCTATTGACAAAAGTCTCAGAAAGAGCTTTTATTATGCTTTCATTACATATTTTGTTGATTATATTTTCATTGAAAACCTTTTTCCTTTTTACATTGGTGTAAAATATATAAAGCTTATCTTTGGATATTTATTTGAAAAACTCCCTATGTGTATTTTTATAAAATCATCACAGCCATGATGATGTCAGGTACAGACAAGGTATCTGGTAAAATGCAAATGAGGTCTCTGAATACACAGCTTAATGCACTTGGCATTTTTAGGGTTACTGTGGAAAAGGCAGAAGACCAGCTGGGACCCTTTGATTACTATTACACACCTCCTATCTTCTGCAGCACAGCCCAGCCAAGCTCTTTTAAATCATGAGGTGAACCAAGCCCGTGCTAGAGAAATGGAACTTCTCCCAACAAGAAAGAGGCATCTTGATGTCTATCCACAGAATGAGCGGAAGCGATCGAGCAACAAAAGCTGAATGAATTAAATGGAAACCCAAATCTTATCCTTGCCCTACGATGATGAGCAGGTTACTGCACATCAGCTATTCCTCCCCTCTGCAAAACCAGCACAGTGTCTGGCAAAGGCTAAAAGCAAACTCAGTTTCTGGTTGCTTCTCCAGATGAAAGCAGTACTCACGTGGGCTGTGGGTTTCCTCTAGCTTCACATTTGATTGTAAAGTCCTCATCAAAAGGGTAGGCAACCTGGGTGTGAGATTGCTCTGTGATTGTTGGAAGCTGCGCAACTGAACACAAAGAGGTACTGGGTTAAAATGCCATTCAATCAAAACCGTGCTCCGCTCAGGTCCTTTCTTCGAAATGGACATTATCAGCACTGCCTCACTCCTGCAAAGAGCGAGGCTTGCTTTCCCCAGCAGCCAAAGGAAGGCCTGACACCACTGACTGTGTTTGGCCAGCTGCTCTGGGGTATCACGCTTCCACGTATGACCAACCCACACAGGCCAAAGAGGAGCCGGGACCACGCTTCAGCTCAGGCCAAAGCATAGGTGTGTGTACTGGTAAATTAATTCAGCAGCAAAGTCAATAACGGGCTTTTTAATCCAGACACAGATGCATACACACGAAGTAGCAAACTGCTATCTTCATTCTGGATAAAATTGCCAGGACATCCATGGATTGAGAAGGTGACTTAACACCTTTTCCAGGGTACCGTACAGGAAGAGTTGTTACTAGTCACACAGTCACACAATTGTTTCACTAATGCTTTTTTTGTAAGGGAATTAAATCATTGTAAATGTCTGTAACAGAGCCACACGAGGGAGAATGCTCCCTGCAGCAGAGCAGGGGATAATAGGATCATCGTATTGTTATAAAAAGCCAGGAAGAAAATGAATATGCTCTTTGGTTTCTCTTTTAAGTCCAGGAAGCTCAAAGCTGGAGTGAAACATAGTGTCTTGCCATACCATGTGGTCTCAAAGCCAAACACTTTCAAGCCCACCAGCTTCACTGCTCAGACATAATTCCTTTTTATTAAAATATAAAATGCTCCATTAAAGCAAATTAAAGGCTAAATGGTTCCCCTGTGTAGATGTTTAAAAGGAGTGGATGCTCAGTTTGTCCTGCACTGTGCAGTCACAGCTCCACTTTTGCTTTACTTAAACACTTTCAAAAAAAATTCTGCTTCAAAATGCTGTTAAACAACTTCAGATAGGATATTTTTGCAAAGCTATCTATCTGTTTGATTGCCTTTCCCTTTGCAGCCAGGGCTATTGGCAGACTCTAGAGTGCTAATAGCTCACGGCAGGTCTCTATGACGCCCTGAAACTGGCCCATGTCCTACTTTGAGCCTACACCATTCAAAGCTCTGCAAAAAGATGACAATTCTTTTTGCTTGGGCTTATTTATTTATTTTTTTTTTATTTATCCCCATCATAATTCTTTCAAAACTCAAGACTGTTGAGTTTTGCTTTGTTGTGGTTCTTTACCCCCAAATCCCTGTAGTTTGTAATCCTCTTGGCCCATTTATGTTTGAAAAACGTAAAGCCTGGGAGGTCTGGGCTCTACTCCAGGCAGTAGGGTCCGCTGGCTTTCCCTGGATTGTCCCCTATGAGCCTCATCCCATATTTTACACATGTCCTGAAACCACACCAACCGTGTTAAAACAGGCAGTTTGAATGCATCACAGTCAGGGAGGGATAAAGGAGGTGCTCCCCAGGGCAGTATGTAAGGCATAGGAAATACTCTCTGGGGAATCATGTACGCCCTGAGACACACACCTGCTCCTTTTCAGACTGAAACTGCAGGTTGCAAGACAAGTAAGTAAGGGTATATGTCCATCAAACGAGTTTGAGGGAGATTCAGAGCCAAAAATTAAGAATTTACGTGCAGGACAAAATACAAACCCTAGGAGCTAAGTGATATGTTGGATCAGATGTTTGTTATTAAACAAGTATATAGCTACACCTTAAACAGGTCGAAACAAAGAACCCTAATTTTTCTTTTTTCGCATCTGAATTTCCCAAAGGCCACGTTCTGGCAGGATTAAATTCAAAACTGAACAACTGAAAAGGAGGGTTTAATACTTTTTTATTCAGGGAAAGGTGTTTTTTTTTAAAAAAAAAAAAAAAACGAAGCAAGGAATACGAAATCAAAACAGCACAGTGTTCAGTAAACAGCTAAAACTCACCTGATAATGGTATTTCAATAGCTGCTGCCAAACTCAGTGCAAAGAAAAACAGGCATATGGTGATCCCTTTCGTGCTTAATAGCATCTCCATCACTCTTCTGTAAACAAGGAGTCCAAACACAATAAGAGATACCTTATGCTTCCTCTCGCCGTCACTTCAAATCAGATGTAAGGATGTGAAACTGAAAGCCTAGTGAGGAGAAGAAACAGCCATATTAGCTTACAATATTAACTTGGCTCTAACAAGGTTACTAAATTAAAGCAATGCTTCAGGATTTGCAGCTAAATTGCAAATTGCACTAAGTGGTACAATTTCCTCTAATCTCTCTCCACCCTCTGGCTTGGGGAAGGTCCTCTATTAAATTTCTAACAAAAAAAATACATGGACAAAAGTAGAAATCCATTAGAGCACAGAAGTATAATTATTTTTCAGTTTGCAATTAAAAGCAATGATGGTTTAAAGGATGGTATATTTGTAATCATTCCAGTTCATAAATTTTTCTAATGAGAGTTGTTTAAGTTGGAAACTCATGTAACAGATCTAATGAAAGAAATTTGGTACACTAACGACCTTGTTCACAAATCTTATACGTCTTTTGTCTTTCATTTATGTTTAAAAAAGGACACACTCACAGTTTAGTTCACTAATAAGGACCAGAAGGTGAAACCTTTGCTTTTCCTTCATAATCCCAGAACTACCATACCTGGGCTTTACACAGTCCATTATACATCCTTCAGTTCTGCACTACAAGGCAAAAATGTCAGGCAGCTGCCAAAAGGAGACATATACGGCTCTAATGAGCGCTAAAGTGTAATTCACAAAGGAGTAAAAGAAAGAGAATTCTACAAAACTGGCTGTACCAGGGATTCCAGCCATCAGCATAATTCATAGAATCTCAGGGAAGTATTAACCAGTGTAGGATACATTTTGTACCTGTGCATCTTCTAACACATAGCGCTTACAGGATATCAGGCTCAAGAATTTAGACCTCAGTTGTCAAGATAATTTTGCAAGAGCCGTTTTCAAGATAAGGCTCCTATGACAGCTGTAAGGGCCAGCCTGTGAGCAGCCCAGCCCCACGTGGCACAATGAGCTCTGATTCAAGCCACTGAGTTCACAAGCAGTGCTGTACAACCATGGCAATATATGTGTGGACTAAGGCTGGCTCCCATAGCTCTTCTATCTTTTCACACACTACCCAGTTAACCCACACCTCAGAAGAGCAATGCTGGCATCAGCGAGAGCAGCTGGCATGCAGGGGCAGGCAGGAGGTGGGACCTGGGCAGCACGCTGGGGACGCTCATCCTTCCCCAGCACAGCTGGCAGCAGCTGCAGCAGAGACAGCACCGAGCCACACAGCCAGCACATACTGGTCACTCCTGGTGGCTGGTTTGCCAAACCTCTGCAAAACACAGGCCTGAAGCAGAGACTTCCCTTTCACCCGACACGCTCCCTCTTGCGCAGCTCTCTGAGATGAGCAACAGCTTGTGCTGTGCCCCCTCCTCCAGTCATTAGCAGGATAATTTCTGTTCACTCGGTCACCAGTTCATGAAAACTTTCTGGAAGTTAACATCCTCGAGACCAGAATCCCTGGGTAGAGATTGAAATTGGCCAACGAGGGGACAAGAGACAGACACTATAATTACATAAGCCTCATTTCTTTAGAAATGAGGTTAAAAACCAGATGTCTTATAAGTATCTTAGTCACCGAGTGTTCACTGATGGAAGAAGCCGACTAATCTGCTTACTGCCTCGCTCCACAGAGGGGGGTGACACAGAAGGGCATTGGAGGGGATGACAACTCACTGGCTGAGCTGCCATCCTCAAGTTGTGGCTGTGTGCAAATCAGGCAGGATCAGGCAACACCAGTAAGTTCTGTTTTGTAGTAGTCGATATTTCCCTCAGCTTGATTTCTCCTAGCTCTGACTTGTGAGCAATACACCTTCCCAGACCTCAGTCCAGTAAACTCAGGGCTGTATCACAGCATGCAGGGGTGCACACGACCCACAGCTGCACAGAAGCACCAGCATGCAGCCACCTGATGGCTGTACAACTTCTGTCACTGCAGGACTGAGCTCTCCTGCCCTGCCTTGGCTGCTCCTGGTAGATGCTCAGTTCCAGAGCTGTGTCACAGATAAAACAGATGCTTTGACAGGAAACCCTCTAGCCACACAGCTGCAATTTAGGCTCATAAAAATCTGACCAGTGCTGCTACTTGCAGATGGTACATTAGTGGCAGTGAAGCCCTTTTCTCCCCCCACCCCCATCTGCCGGCAGCTCTGAGGACGAGCATCCTGTGTCAGGATGCCAACCAGAGAAAGGGGAGCTAAGATTACAGGAGGCGTGCAGCTTGCTTAGATTGCAGAGTGAGGAGTAGGAAGATTCTTTTTATATAAAAGTGACAAAGCATTGTATAGATTCAGATTAAACTGAAGGAAAAAAAAAGAACAAACAAACCCAACTTGATTCTTTAACTAAACCTATTACCTCACACTTTTTTGTTTAAAAAAAAAAAAGTGACATAGAGAAAAGAAGAAATGTACTAAATAAAAAGGATATCCTTTATCATGTGCTACGGCACAACTCGCCTCTGCAGGCTGCTGTAATTAGTCGGTCTGTCTAGCACCTCGTTCTTTTTCCCTGTGTTGAATACTAATGCAGGGGGCTGACAGCTCCAGCATTTGGAAGCAGCAAGCACTTCAGGACCGATGGCGTTGGACTTCTGCATAGAAACTGGATACCTACAAAGCCCACTCAGAAATCTCCCTGCAGCTGCATTTAACCTCTGCCATTTTTATCTGTGGCAGTTTCCACAAGGGTGTGAATCCTGGGGTGATGTGAATTAAGCAACAGCATCTTTGCAGAGTTATTTACCTAGCAATAACTATCCAGCAAGACAAACCTCGTTTCTGTATGTTACATATATTGCCCCTAATGGAGCAGCAGAGGTGTTATCCTGTCTGTTCTGTTTGTGACAGCAGTTATTATGGAAGGTTAACACTTAACGCACATCTCTGACATGCTCCACTCAACTGACCACTCTTCCGGACACTGATGGTCCTCAGCAGATGGACAGGTCAAGACACACGTCCTCCCCAGAAGGAGGACTGTGTCAAACTATTAACCTTATTTAAGGTGATGTATAGACAGGACTGCCAAGTGCTAGGCATTTTGTATGGCTGTCACGCAATTGGCTCTTCTACCAAGCCTGAGGCCCACAGTTCAGCTGAAACTGCAGAGCTCCTGATTAAATCACCGACCTTCACTCTCATCTCCAGCACCCAAACAACCCCAAGCCCCATCCTAAATGAGCAATTTCAGACGTCCTCAAGAAACCCCATCCATCTCAGCCTTAATCACAGCTGCATACCCAAACTTCAGGCAACACAATCTTTGACTCCTATGATGATTAAAACCAAAACCAAACCTTCTCATCTTGTGCCAGTTCCTAGCAAATGAACAATTTAACTGCCTAAGTAATTTGGAGAAATAAAGGAGGTACCGCGCAAGCACTTGGCGGCTACAGGCAGGTTTCGGTCTCACTGGTGCCAAAGCACAACACTCTCCTGGGGTCTAGTTAAGTGCCAGGGAGCCACCTGCATAATCTTGACCTTTATAAAAACATCAGCCTTGCTTTCCAAGCCAATGTGCTGGATCAGGCCCAGAGCTTGCTGTAGACCCCTGCTTTTTCCCAGGAATTCCACATTCTCCTTTGTTCTCCTGAGGAGTCAGCTGCACCATCCCTTGCACTGGGGATGGGGACAAAAACATACTGAAAAAAACCTCTCCTTGCCATGATGAACAAACACGTATGCTACAACAAATGTTACAATTATGATGCCTCCTCTTCCTTTTTCTTCTTTCCCCTCCTCCCTCCATTTCTATCTTTGTGTTCTCTTTTCTCTGCCTCAGGCTTAAGTCAAGTAATTTGAATTCACTGCAAATACTTATCTGCAGTTCCTTACCTGCAATTCATTATTTACTGTGCTGTTCAGTTAATAGTAAATACTGATTGCTCTAAGGACAGCTCATTTGTTTGTTTAATGAGCTGCCTTTAACTTACAGTGAGCAAATCTTTCAAAATATCAGTATTTCTAAGGAGCAATGCAGTTCCAGATTCTTTTATTTTATGCCATTGCTTCCAGAAGTGTGTAATAAAAATACTGGATAAATAAACAAGAAAAAAATTAAACTTCCATTTATCTCATAAACCTAGTGAACAATTTTCCCTACATGTAATTACTACATTAAAATTGCTCATAAATAGTAGCAGGATGACAGCCAAAATTCCCAGATTACTGGTCTATGGCTTCCAAGAGAAATTACATTGCACTACTAAATATGGCATCAATCTCAGCTATTTGCTTCCCTCTTAAAATATGAAAGGTTAGGTCCCTGTATAAGTCCCACACAGCACAAATATTCATGAAAGTACTGGGTTCCCACAGCTTAATATTGGCACATTTCTGAGCTGACCTTTTCATCAGCTAGAACTAGATTTAATTTCTCAGTGACACATATGTTACAAGACTGTTAAATAAAATCCATTGGTAATTAGAAATTACAACCCTTGGGGCAGCCTCAGTTACACAGTAATAGAACAAAAGTCTGGAAAATGAGAAATAAAAATTCGGTTATTTATTTATACCATATATTGCAAGCTAAGTGACCACAGAGCACATGAGCTTAATTAAGTGCTCTCACTGTTTCTCAGTTACTGAAGAACAAAAGCATCCTATCTGCAATCAAAATGTCCCCCATCCAAAAACATCAGCAGTGCCTGCCCAGCCAAGGGCTGGGTTTTACCCATGGATGACATTCACACTGTGAAGCACATCGTGTCTGCCCACGTCCCTGTGAGCGCTGGATGGCATGGTTGGGAGAGCACTGATGCTCCAGAACTGATCCCTTCGCCTCCATCCCTGAGTAGTGCAGAGCCTGAGGCAAGCCCAGACCCATTGACCAGGGAGGTGGCTCACACCTACATACCCCTCTGAAGAGAATATTCCTGAAGCTCTACCATCTTTGAATGCCTCTTGGGTGAGGCTGGTTGTGTGAAACCCAGAGAAGGCGAGGCTTGATCAGAGGAAAGACCCCAGATGCTGAGGAAATTGAAAGTAGAGGGCATCAGGGATGCTCCACCTGTCTATTTCCATGCTCACTGCTCCCACCTGGGTGCCCTGGTTAAGGCAATGCCGTAAGTGATAGCTATAATGACAAAGAAACTCTACTCAGAAAATGTTTACCATCAGCTCAGTGAGCCTCCATGCCCATTTCTCCCCTTCGCTGCACGGCCTTCCCGCAATCCAGTGACAAAAAGTACATGAGGTAAGGAAATCTGTTCAGTGTGGGACAAATGGGCTCCCAGAACAGGGGCCACGGTCCCCTTGGATATGGGCAGCACGCAGGCTACACTTTTCCATGGCATGAGAAGCAATACCTCCCTACTTCACTAATTAGCTGAAAAAGGTTGAGATTTATGATAGTGAAGCTTTAAATGCAATGGTACAGCTACAGTATTTATGCAGCTATAGTTCTTTTTTTTTTTTTTTTTTGGTCTTTTTCCTCCCTGGAAAAAAAGCCCTACATGCAAAGTCACTCACATGTTTGGAAAAGATTGGAAGGAATATTCATAAGGACTCATCGTTTTACTTCAGGTGTCAATGCTATACGTAGCTTTTCCCCTAAAAGCTTTTTGACATCCCAGTGTTAGGACCAGGGAGAAGATAACCTTCACTTGACTCTATCCCAATCACCTATTTTTGGATGTTGTCACTTCTCAGAAAAGCAGCCCATGATGCACACGCTAGAGGTGATTAAAATAATCATCCGAATCAGAAATATGCTCTTCCTTCCATAGTAAAACATTTCCATAGCAGGTACTAGACTAGCACACAGGCATGAAGATTTTCTTGATGCAATTCTGCTCTCAGGAGGTTTAGTGAGAGAAGTCTATGCATTATTTATCTTGCCATGGACTTCATAAACATTATGGGATAGCATATGTAAAGTAAAAGTTTTCAGTACGGTTAAACAATATTGTTTCACAAAATGTGTGAGTTTCAAATATAATTGCAATTATTATGCTGTTATAGTTTCAAAATCTTTCAGGGAATTTTGTTCTCCCTTGCCAACACAAGGGTTTTTTGGGAAGAGGTCCCTTGCCTAGTTCAGATACACATCTTAGTTTTCCTTTAAACCGAGACATATGCTTTCCCAGTTTTGCAACCCATCAGTCTTCCAATGTCTCAAATCACAAAATACTCTAAAAGTGTGATAAAATTAATATAAATAATAAACAAATACATACACAAGGATGTGAAATGTTTTACTGTAGCACAAGCAGCAATAAAACATCCAATTTAATAATCAGTGTAAGTAACAGAATTAATTTCCTTGGGACAAAGTTTTAAGACTTGTCTAGGGATGTCAGGTGCCCAGCCTGTCATGTCCTGGTTTTCTGGAAGGGGACTCGGACAGTGACTGGGCAGGGCACCTCAGGCAGGATCTCCCAACCAGGCAAACACAGCAGGGTGAAGACTGATGCCTGTCCCCAGACCAGTGGTCTGCTGTCACCTGGCTGTGTCTGATGTATCCGTTTGATTGTGCTGATTGTGTGGAGACCCAATTTGTGCTGTTTCTGTCTACCCTGAGCTAAGAGGCAGGTGAAAAGGCTTACGAGCATTTCCTCGACCCCAGGAGAAGGCAGCCAGCACCAGCTATTCATTTTTGCAAACACTTCCTGTCTAATCCCAGCTGTTTCAAACAAAATGTTAAAATGCAATCCCACTGAGGTCTCAATAGATCACACTGTGTTCTCAAAGCGCTTAAAGGCCAGCTATAAATGGTTAATGTTTTGTCTTGGTCATCACTCTGCCTGTATAATGGTGCAGCACCTGACAGATTGGATCTAATTTGTTTCATACATCTGGTAGCTGAAGCACTGCACTACTAAATCACAGAGTACAAGGACCATTTTTCTTAAAGCCTTGCATGTCTTTTACACACACACAATGACTGAAATCTAAAGAAATTTGGTTTCTAATGCAAACAAATGATCTACTTGTTGGTGGCTGTCTGCTGGCATTTGCCAGTGCGAAGCCTCCTCAGGGTCTAGAGGTATTTGCTGCCAAAGAACCTGAGGTATTCAGGTTTTCCTGAACCAAATAAATAAATGGATTCCCTGTTGTCATTTCACCAACATGATTCATATAAACCTGATTACCTGCATTTTATTTATTTACTTTTTTATTTTTCCGTAGTTCTTCTAACAAGCTCCTTTTTAGTCAGCAAGAGTTCAGCTTTTAAATACAGTATGGAACTGAGCAATGTTTCTGGCAACACATGATATTTAAAATCAATAAATAATTTTTCAGTACCCATTTTTGTCTATCTGCTCAACCCATGCAAACAGGACTTGACTTAGCCCAGCAAAGGATCATTTATAAACTTTAAGTCAAGCCATCTTAAATAAAACTCCACACTTTTGTATTTTTTTCTAGTGAAAATTTGTGTGAGTGAGCTTAAGACCTGGAACATTTCATTAAAGCACCAATTTAATACAAATGACACAAATTGCTGAAAACAACGTTCACTTTTGCAGCTGAAAATATTCATAATGGAATTCTACTCAAGCAGAGCAGCCCTGCAAAGATGGTCAGGAGACCAGGTTTGCCAACCCTGTCAGATGAGCTCTGCTGTAAGCTCAGAATGCCTCGGAGCAGCACTCGTAATGAAGACTCAACAGAAAATCCAGCGTGAAAATCAATACCTGGTTTAGCTTTTTCATAACCAAAGAAATAAATGTTAACTGCAAACAGTACATTGTTTATGAGGAATATCGCATTAAACTTTAGTTATAACGTTATTGACACGGCACTTACAAGTAAATTGAGACAACCCATTGCTGTAGTGATTCCTACCATTAGAAGCACATAAACCCAAATGCCCCACAGCCAAATTCCACCATTACGGATGTTTTCAAATATGTGAACAAATACAACTATCTGTATTGATCTGAAGAGCACAGCGGTGCTTAACCACAAGCAGGACACCAGGTCACACTGAGGGTGCTCTGGCTCAGCACTCCTGACAGGTCAGGTGCAAGGAAAGAGCAGGAGTGCAGAAGGATCCTCTCCTGGCACCTACATCCTGCCCACTCCTTATAGCTGCTTGGAGGCTTTCTGAGTCAGATGCTGCATCTGATCTTCTGCCTGCAATAGCTACCAAGGGGCCTACCTTCCACAAATATAAGTACCTTTTACTTGTTTTCTTAATTGATTATATACTTTTACCTCCATCACTGGAAATGATGAGTCACTCAACACGCAAGATGTTAAAATTTCTGCTTAATATTCTTACTGGCTCTCCTGAACGTCCTACAAGTCCTCCTGTCCACGTCACTTGGGATCATGCAATTCTTTGCCAATCTACTGCCAAACCGACCCCCTCCTTCCCCTCACGGACCAGCTTAACCAGACATGCATGCAGTGAGGTAACTTAGCTGCCCACTTTGGTCTCAGCCTGGAGTAACTCTGCTGCCCACTTTGCTTCTCTGGCCAAACTCACTCCATGTAAAACTGTCCTTCCCCTGGTTCACTTTTGGGGTGTAGCTCAACTGGTCAGCAACTCTGAGCAGTGAGAGCACTGGGCTACTACAGCAGCTCCTGTAACAGACGAATCTAGGTCTGTAGACATAAACTGGTTCTTTCCTAGAGTGGAAACCAGTCCATATCTTTACATTCATCTTCTTCTAACCTTTTTTTTCCTCATTTCTACTATGGCAGTAATCTCTCTTTTAAGTGAAAATCTGGATTCGAGATAGTGTACTTCAGCTGTAAATACCACATCTTGCAGCACAAACTGCTTGTGTAAATGTTTTGTAGACTTCTGAGAATTCTACAACCAGCAAGTTTAAGGTATCTAAAGTTGAATTAAAAAAAAAAAAAAAAAAAAGAGT
>VWPV01018919.1:13251-50256 GCA_013389885.1 Geococcyx californianus
AAAAAAAAAAAAAAAAAAAAAGAGATTTTAGATATTTCTTCATTGCACTGTAAAGTGTAGTTTGCATGATACTTATGCAAGTCCCCATAAAATAAGGTTCCTGGCTTTATATATATACACATTTACAGATGCAAGAGCAGTCTAATTCTCCCACATGCATCTGTTGTATCTCCTTTTCTTAAAAGTACAGCCATACATACATTTATTTTTTGATAATCGATAAAACTATTCCAGCAAAGGAGATAAAGCAGTAGTAGAGGAATGCCATGATCATGGCTTTTTCACAGATATACAAATACACAATAATAATCACTTCCCCTTGCTGGTAAAAAAACAGCAGAGATTTGAGCTTTGCAGCTAAATCCGAAAGGGCAACAGCCAGTTAAAAAAATAAACTATTGTCTGAGGCTTTTGCCATTATGTATTTCCTTGAGACACCACATCTCCAAAATGAGCTTATCACATTTCTGGTTGAAACTAGTTTTATATTAATTGCAATTTTCATCAGTGATTAGCATTTCAGCCCATAGGTCAAGCATGAAGCATAAAACAAAGTACAGTAGCAATTGGGCTGGGTGGCTGGGAATGAAGGCGCGACAGCCAGCACAAAGGAAATAAAGCAGGTTGCAGTTTGTTTGCAGATGAGACTGCTAATGACAGCCTCCTTCCACGGAGGCAATGCAAATTCCCTTGAATTTCAAAATGAATTTGCTGCAAAAGCGCTTTCTTCTTTTGTATTTTCATTCTCCCTCTTTCAAAGCACAAAATAATAGCAAAATTATGAGCTTTCTCACATTAATAACAACAAACAAATGTGTTCTAGTAAAGCAACGCCTCCTAGGAGAAATCCTGCCTCACCTTGAAAACATCTCTTGAAAATACAGCTCGTGCCACAGTTAGTTTTAGCCATTCCAGCTCCTGCTCTGCAGCACATTGTTCAGCAGCCACAAAGCCAGGCAGAGCCCTATTGAATTGGAAATGTGGGCAGGGGATCTGCCAGGCAGAACTCCTTGCAGGCCTGGAGTCTAATGAGATTGTTCATTCAGCATAAAGCTCAGCGAAACAGCACATCCCCCTCCCGAAGGCATACCCATACCCACATGCTCCTAGGAAGTCTGTCACTGGAGAAATGCTGCACTCCATCAGGTGGTAAAGAATGGGGGGGGGGGGAATTTACAGCACTCAGCACCTAATGGGCTCCACTTGAGAGTGTGGCACTCCTAATGCAGGGGCCATCCCCACACCAGGAAAATCATCTAACAACAGGAACACCTGTGCAGCAGTGAGGGTTCCACGGAGTGTTAGCGGTTTTGACATCATGGCTTGGTGTTTACTTTAGTGTTCCCTGTGCTGGTAGCAAGGTGACAATATGAATGAGGGGGTGGGGTGTGTTTAATTGCAAATTAACTACCTCTGTAAACAACAGAAAACAGCTATTATTTCCACTTGATGTATTAGGGATTAATTTTTCCTGATGTATCATAGACAGGCAAACTCATTCACAATGTACAATGCTGGCAAATGCTGTCAAATACAAAACCCCCTAAATCTGATCCCACTGCTCCATCTGTGCCATGCTAGATGCACGCTCATAGCGCTTCTCTGTCACAGACTCAGGAAAGCCTCAGCATGTTCCCAAGCTCCCAAGAGGAAAATCCTGATAGACTTCACTCATGAAATCTTGATGTTAGTTTTTCTTTGGTTTTAAAAGAAAAGCAAATATTCTTCTATATCAGTTATTCTTGCATCTCAGCACAATAACGCTATAAGACAGTGGAAGTCATTCAAATGCTGTGTGTTTCTAATTTAAATTGCAGTCAGCGACTCATGACAACGGAGAATTTCGCAGCAAGCAATCTTGTGCATTTTTTGCCTTCCTCTGATTTTCCCTCCTTCTGTGCAACAAAAGAGATTAGCTCTTCCAGTTTCGTGGAGGACCTCACGACGCTTGCTTTCCCTGACAAGTCAAGACCATTAAGCTTCCAGCATTTCCCACGTTACTACAGATACGAGGGATTACTTAAAAAAAAAATATATTAAAAAGTGAAATGTAATGATTCAACCACAGACACTACATGAAAGCACTTAAGGATACAAGTAAAACATTATCCGTGTCACTGCCAGACAAATCCTGAAATTCTGGCAGGCCCTGCTTGGTCCTGCCTCTTCCCTAGGCACTGGGTCAAACCTCAGCTTAGGTTTGCTTCTGCCAGAGGATCATCCACACATACCAGTGGGATTTGCACTCTACCAAGGAAGAAGCATCAGAATTCACTTAGGGCAATAAATGTAGGATTTGACCCAGTTTATGTGTTAGGAAGTCTAATCACTTGGGCAAACAAGGCAGCATAAAAGAGGAATGGATATTTCATCCTGATTCTGCATTTCCCGCTTTCCTTGTGTTTACTTCAGATGCAGGAATCTACAGTAATTTCCTTTTTCCCATGAACAAATTTATAGCTAAAATATAAACACTAAACTTCAAGAAAAATACACGTGGAGAAGTCCAGCTCAAATATGTGATACTCTCTTGTTTCACAGTCCTTAGGAGCTGTTACAATCCTAGCAGAGGCATATGAGAAACTAATGTGACAAGTTTTTTTGTTGGGATCTCCAGGGAGGAAAGAGTTTATAAACTCAAAGGAAGTACCTGAGACATTATTACAAGTAGCATAATGCTACAGTTTATCTGGTCGTCATTTTGTTTCAATAGCTTGTATTAATGGAAAGTATTCCAAGGGCTTCAGGAAAACCCGAGTTGTTGATGACGTGAAGATTCATTCTGAGCGTGGGCAGCAGTTTTCTGCATTCGCTTATGTAGTTTTACCATTGTGAGAGTGTCATTTGAAATGCTCCACATCTCAATGATTTTTGAGCCACAACAGTTGCTTCTCTCCATTAATGCCTTTTTTCAGAGCACTGAATCAAAACATCATTCAACTAACCTGAACAAAATTAGCTGACAATATATTGAATATATCTACCGTAGCTGTGAAAGAAAATGAAAAGACTTTGTACTTCTGTTTCTCTCTTCCTTGGATTCAGGTTCATTACTGGCAAGATGCAGAAAAGCAGTTGTCAGCAACGTCATTATTTTCAGGCATTCACACAGAAGATATTTTATTAGAACACATACACACATGCTCTATTTTAAGGAACAGTTGATCTTTAGAGATACAGTTTGACTCCAACTGCCTGAGCAGAGAACGAGGAAGCAAAACATGCAGCACAGATACTGTCCGTACAGTCTAAAAGCCTTGAAATACATAAAATTACTCACCTACTTACTAAGTACTGGGAGAAAAGAGGATTGAAGGAAATGGGGCAAAACCAAGTCCATTCACAGTATCACAGAGTATCACAGTATTGTAAGGTTGGAAGAGACCTTTGAGATCATTGAGTCCAACCTATGGCCCAACACCTACACCTACTAACTACACCTACTCCTACTTGTCAGTTATACAATGTCACTAAGTGCCTCATCCAAATTCTCTTTGAACACCTCCAGGGATGGTGACTCAACCACCCACCTCCCCAGGCAGAGCATTCCAGTGAACAATTACCCTCTCAGTGAAGAACTTCTTCCTAATGTCAAGCCTAAACCTCCCCTGGCGAAGCTTGAGACCGTGTCCTCTCGTTCTGTCACCGGTCACCTGAGAGAAGAGCCCCACTCCTGCCTCACTACAGCCTCCCTTCAGGCAGTTGTAGAGGGCAATAAGGTCTCCCCTGAGCCTCCTCTTCTCCAGGCTAAACAACCCCAGCTCCCTCAGTCGCTCCTCACAGGGCTTGTGCTCCAGCCCCCTCACCATCCTTGTTGCTCTCCTCTGAACACCCTCTAACATCTCAACATCCTTCCTAAAACGAGGGGCCCAGAACTGGACACAGCACTCAAGGTGCATTCCCTCAGCTAGCTGGCAGAAGTTTGGTAAAGCATCTCCCAAGACCAGGCAGAAATAGTTTAGAAAGAATCCAGAGGTAGTGCCCACAAACCACACAAGTCTAGTGACATCATTACTTTTCCTTCCTCTCTACTTTCAGTGTTCTGCTTTCCATGGGAACAGTAAAACCCATGCACCTAAACTACATGACCAAATATTTAGTCCTTGATGCAAATGCTGGAGCTGCTGCTGGTTCCCCATGATGCAACTGTGCAAATGCCTAGCAGAAACACACTGTATTTTCCCTTTTTTTGAAAAAATGTGAACTCTACCTTGCTGGAAAATGAAGTAAATAACATTAAATTAGAAATACTGCAAACAGCAGGAGTGGAAAATTGTGCTCGAATTATTAAAATCTGCTAAAGGTACATAAAAATGTAAGGAGAATCCTAATGTTAAAGGTCAAACATGCAGAACCATGGTCTTCATTACCCATTCTGCCCATAACACGTGTTCTTCAGAACAAATGCGACTTTTGCTCATCAGCCTGCCTGCAGATGTATCTTACTGATCAATTACATGCACGTTGGGAAAAGGTGTTCTCCATATCACGACATGAAAACTTATTATACACTTCTTACAGAGATTCTATAGCATAACACGTATTGTTCTATCTTTTAAAAAAAAGAAAAAAATGAGAAATAGTTTTGGTCATTTAACAATCTCTCATTTGTACTGCATCAGGGGGGTAGATCCACTTGATTGCCCTCTAATCATTATCTCACATAACTGACTATGCACCTTGAAAAGACTAATCAGAAAATGGCTAAGAAAACCAGAGCTGGTTATTAAAAAGACAAGGACTGCACAATACCTTTCATATACTTTATTCTCAAATACCTCTGACTTCTATTCTGCTGCTTCATGATTCCCTGCAGCCAGCTATGAGCCTACAAAGGTCCCCAGAGCATGGGAAAGACTAGCTGCATGGCTTCACTCCTCACAGATCTGAGCATTTCAAACAGCTTCCTCTAACACATACAAATGTACAGACACTCCATGCTCTTCTTGCTTGTCCAGCTCAGTTGGTGCATCCATCAAGTTCAATCCTTTGGGACAAATAACATCATTTATTACATAGCTGAACTGCATCTATAAGTATGATAGATGCTCTTAGGTATTATCTGAAAAACGTGGCTGTATTATAATAAATACTATTTCATGTTAAATGAATGCCATAGATTCTTCAGAGGCCCAGGTCACAGCACGACAGATCAAGAAGGCACAAAGGGAACTCACAGAGTCTGATAATAAATGTAGAAAACTGCTCTCAGCTGGGGCAGTGCCCTGGCACGAGGGCTGGGGCCAAACCTGCTGCAGCAGGGAGCCACATGCTTGTCTATAATTTAGCGAGTGAATACCTGAAAAGAACTAATTGTGTACCTATGAACATCTCTGTTATTTTGCATGACACAAAACCCAATAGAAGTCTTCTTCATTTGACCTTGTACATCTAAAATACAGGTAACGGGAGCTGGCATGTGATTTATTGATCTCCTCTCTACTTTTTGGTAACTGTGTATACCTCCCAGAGGTTGAAGCACCCTGGTTCTCCAAACAAGCGGAGAAGGAGCTAACGGCTACTAAAGACATTGCAATGTAAAAATGAAAACCACTTCTGCCACAGCAGCACATGCCCTTTGAGCTTTTCCCTCCGCTCTCCTTTTTCTCCCTTTATTTAGCTGAAGTTATTTAAAAGACAGATCTCTGTTTAAGCAGCTGCTGCCATGACTAGTTGGCCCAAGCAGCTCTTTTAATTAAATATTTGCTGCTGTGTGAGTTTTCTCTCCCCTCCCCTCTATCCTTATGGATAACGTTTGTTCTTGCAAAGATAACAGGTCTGCTGAGCAGCCTCTGCCTTTGCCTGCAAGGCCTCCTGCACTACAAGCCCCCATAACGACGTGAAATCTCCATAAAAATTAATTTTATGATACACACAGTGACATATGCTATCAAGGACAACCATCAAAAACAAGGAAAAGAAACAAAACTTGTTGGGATTTAATAATCATTATTAAATTATGTCATTTACATAATTAAACTTTAGTAATAACTTCAGCATATCCCTTTATGGTATTGTAAATTGGCACAGCACTTCACAAACTGATTTTCTTCCCCTTTCCTCTTCCCTCTTTCCCAGCACTAACTGATCAGGTAAATGATATTACAACACATACAAAGCAGATTTGCATAAAGGATGGAAATGCACAATGTAAACAGAATTCTTGAAAAATAATGATTTCAAGCAAGTTCCTTAGAAATTTGTTTCTCTTAGAATTTCTTCCTAGTCAACAGCCAGGTACAGAAATGCCTCTGTGATGCTTTATGGTATTTCTCAGCCAGGATTAGTGAAGCTTGGCATTTACTTTACCACACGTGTTAGCAGAGTTGTTCACCGTGTTCCTCCCAGCAGGTAACACTAGGAATAGTATTAAAGGCAACTGAGTTGACCGGATACCAGTAAAGGTTTGAATTGCTCAGAGAAAAGTAGCTTTCTAACTGATGTCTCACAAAGCAGATGTGTCTCTTGATTCATTTTTACCTGATTTAAGCACGACTCTGAGATTCTCATCTATTCCCGTGCTGTAAATAGAGTCAACTTATTTTGAAAGAAAACCAGTCCATTAGATCCAGTTCGACACTGCAGCTAGAGGAGGTAAAGGAAAATAAAAACCTAAATGCTTTTTGAGCCAAGATGTTTCAACAGCAGGCACGGACACTCCTCACGCCGCTCCAAGCAGAAATGAGAACACATCAAGGGATGAAACTGAACAGGCAAAGTGCTGTGAAGCTGCAGAGAGGACTACAGGACTTGGAAAATGAAAAAAGATGGAGAGAGAAAGGTTTCAGGAAAAAAGAGGCAGAACGAAGAATCCATGAGGAAATTAGACCAGACACCAACAAGCCTCGTACGGCTATGCAGAGCTTCGAAGCAGCTGGTGTTAGAAGAAGATGAGAGAGTGAACCAATCCTAGGAGAGTGTTGATACAGTCAAAATAGTAGGGAATGCAGATGAGTGAGGGATCAGTGCTGTGCTGAGCCAGGCAGCACAGGAGCTTGGGAGAATTTGTGAGGCTACAGCAGTAACTCGTTGGGGAAGAAATGAAAGAGCGACTGGGTCTCAAAGCACTGAGCAGGGAATTGGAGACCCCATGAAGGCAACCGCAGTCTGCAGAGATTGGAGGGAAACACAGCTCACTGAGGCAGAGCACAGCACCGAGTTCTTCATTTGACAGTACTGCAAACCTGCCTGACCTCTCCAAGTTGAGACACAGGGGGAATTATTTTAAATAATAAACAGTAATGCACCAAGAAAATTTTTATATATATATATATACATAAATATGAGAAATATTAAGATAAAAAACATTGTACAAGCTATTCAGTCAGGTCAGCACACTGGCACAAGAGGACTCAGTTGTTGCTTACCCTAATCTATACCAGACTGTAACCTCTGAGGTCAGGATAGATGCTCCTGACTGACATCACCTTCACTGGCAAAAAAAATTTCTGATCTTCTGTTTCTATAGGAAACCTATCAAATTCCAGCCATGCAATAGATCTGTTTCCCAGTTTTCCAGAAGCAACTAGTAAAGAAAAGCAGGGGTGCAGTTGGGACCACTCTCTGTTACCTATTTCAGGAAAATCCTTCTTGGAGTGATTTATTAATACGATTTATATGAAAATATTATAGAAAATTTTACCAAATAACTGCATATCAGTGTGTTTCCTGAGAGAAACAGAAAAGCGCAGTCTCTCAAGTCCCTCTGCTTTCCTCAGATCCATTTGCCAATAAACCCAACTTCATTAACACTGTCCTGGGTGCCAAGTAGGTAAATGCAAACTGACAACATCCCTAGGTCTTTCAAATCAGTAGAGAGTTCATGGAGAGTCTGAGTGCTATTACAAAATGCCTCTTACATTTTGTAGTAGCCAGAAAATTTTAAAAAATTAAAGAAGCGCAAAATTCCTAGGTAGACTCTCACCTCTTAAAGAGTGCCAACATCCTAGCGCTGTCACACTGCAAGTGCTGAAGTAAAGACAAACAAGTTTCCTCATTCAGAGGTAATGCCTTTTGCAGTTGTTAATCCAGGTAAATCTTAAGTTTCTGCTTCCTAGTTTTGTCTGCATTTCTTTTGTGACAGAGTTTCTAATTTTGCAACTTTTACTTTATTAGAGTGAAAGTCGTTTTAATTCTCAACTTGTCCAGCGTTTAAACAGGCTCATGGGAACTTGTTGGGCATGAGAAACAGCGCTTTCACACTCAATGAAATGAGTGTTTTCAACAAATACTTTAAGCCTCTGTAATCCAGGACAAGTTTGGGCATCCCCAAGTGTTTGGGAGTGGCTCTCACTGGCTGCAAAATCAGCTCTGCGGCTACTCCCAGCAAGCCGCAGGCCAGGAGGAACCACCCTAGGAGCTGGCTGTTATCTCTAGCACCGCTTCTCCCAACACAGGATTCCAGAAAACATCCAGACTGGTGCACAGTGTGGATAATTTGTTTTCAGGACTGCTGCACAGACAGGACCGGTGCTGCCAAACATGTCTCGGTGCAAAGCAGCCTGAGCCTAACCTAACAGCTGCTTAATGTGACAGGTCAGCAGTCTGTGAAATAGCTGAAGGTGAAGCATACGCCCTGAAATACTCAGCTCAAACACACGCCTTTACTCGGGCTAACCAGCCTAATTGGAAAGCCTCTCAGCAGCAATTTAGCAATGAATAGTCAGAAGGGCAGCTTTAAGTTTCATCAGAAAGGTGACTCTACCTTTGCTCCAGGCTTGGGAGAGATCAGGAGTTGAAATGTAACCTGCAGGGAGGAACGACACTGACCCTATCTCAATGTCACCCCAGTTTCCCTACAGGCAACAGAGGCTCCCACGGGTGCCAGAATCCCAGCATTGCCACCAGCCCACATATTACCCACTCAAACAGGTCTGCTTGTAAATGTTTCACTAATCCTGAACAACAGAAAGACTTAAAATATCTGTCAATCACACTGCCTCCCCGCTGTCCTCCCTGCAGCCCTCGCAGCCTTGCTGGGAGGACTGCTATTGAGATCACCGGCACAGAGCGCAGCGCTGCCAATGTGCTGTGGAAAATTAAACCCTGGCCATGGAAACAATAGCTATTACAAAGTGTGTAATCAGCGGGAGACGAGATGAACATTTGTAATTCCAAGATGTAGAAAGTGGTTTTAAAATGCCTTTAGTCTCATCCATACTTCTTTAATACTTTGCTGTCAAATACTTGCATTTTATAGCTAGGCCATAATTTCATTGAGATACAAACTTCTACTGTATAATGTCAAGCTATGTGGTAAAGTCAAGTAAACATTTGTAGTGATTATATACCCAGGAGATTTCATAACATCATAGAATTAACAAGCGGCTCAGTAAATTATATATCACTTCATCTACAATTGCTACATTCTCCAGCAAAGAACTTTGCTTCATCTACAGCAACTCTGACACGACATGTCAGCACGTCGTGCAAACTTGTCAGGCAGTTATTGTGCACTAATATTAGTTTCCACCTTATCTCATGTTTCTTTTCAAAGAATTAAAGTGCAATTTTCCTGCGTGTTCTTTTCAAGAGAAAACACAATGCAAACTAGTAAAATGAGGCACTTTTCTTGCACCTTGTGATTTGCGCTAAGAATTGTTTCCACATTTCTTTCACTACGAGCAAGCATTCAAAGGGACTAACTTGATACAAAGGTGATGATAAGTCCTAATTCAAAGCGGGTATCTTGAAACATTTTAATGCTACATGGATAAGCTAAGCAGGGAGATGCAGCCTGCCTGCTGAGCAGAGCAGCATGCCCAGCCAGCGGGAACAAGGTTCTTGCTGGAGACATATGTTACTAAAGCGGTCGGTCTGGCACAAAGCTCATTAAGCACCCTGACAATCACTTTGATAAAACATAAGTCAAAAGCTACTGTTGAAAACTTAAGGAAGGAGAATAGTTCAAAGGGTTTAAAATAAAGAAAACACAGACTTGTTCAAATATCTCTTATAGAATACTTCAGCTATGCCAAGGTTACCAGTCAAAGCGACTACAATTAACTCTATTAGGTATTTGAGTATGGCAATAAATTGCCAAAGCAGCTGCTGCATTTCGGCTCAGAGGTCAGTGGTCTTTAGTGTTTGCTAAAGTAATTTCCAACAAAACCTGTATCATTTGTCAGGTCACTACCTGAAAAGTGTAACACGCTCAAAGATCTCGCAGGTTCATCACCAGCTAATTCTGTTTTCTGAACAGCACACAAAAAAGGACAATGCTCAAGCATCAGTTCCCTTTATGTTTGACATTAGTTTTAGGGCAGACTATTGACTGCCTTACACACATCCAAGTGAGGCAGCCTGAGCGACTCGAACCACACAGCCATGGGGCTCCATGCTGGAGATTATACCCCATTGCAACATTCAGCAGTGAACCGAGCCACAGCCTTTGTTTTGCACCATCTGATCTCTAAAAGCAGGATCAAAAAGATGGACATAGAGCCAGGGAGGTGGTTAAGCTGTAACAACTGTGAGCTTCTTTCTGACACAGGAATTTATTTATTTATTTTATTTTGCTGGTAAATTTGATCCTGCTTTTAATCCTTTTGGTGGTACAAGCAATGCACTGGTGCATCTCTCAACAGAACCGACCTTATGACTTGCATATGGTTTTCTTTTACTAAATGACTAATTTATACTGCACAGACTAATAACACAGCCATCTATCAAAAGGTGTACAAACCATCTATATTGTAACAGGGTCTATTAATATGTATTAAAAGTCAAATTACAGTTGACATAAACCATTCGTGTATATATGAAAAATATTACTATTATATTTAAAACTCTCAATTAATCATGCATCATTGATTTTCTCACTTCACGTTTATGATTTAAACCTTTAAATGTTTCATAGCAGCCTCATCAAACCAAGATTTCTGATAGCTGTAGAGCTGAGACAGAACATTACAGTAACAGCAACAAAAACAAAAAAAAGAAAACTAATAGGAGCATGCTATTGGAGGGGGAAAAAAACCCTGGAGAGTAAAAAGGAAAGTATTTGTGCATCGAAATAAAATAATACAAAAACTCAGTGAGAAATAGTGTGCACCTGCTTCCTTTGTTGTTTCATATTATATTGGTCATAGCACAAGTAGGGTAAATAGTATAAATCTGTTCAAAAAGGCAGCAATGTCGAGCAGACAGAATGGCTTTGACAGATGACATACATCGGAACAGTCGGAATGAAGGTGACTTCCAAATAAGCCTATGTCTGTAATGGGGCTGGTCCTGGAAAAAGTGGTCTAGACATCAGATTAAATCCAGTTCACTGGTACTGCTTTGCCTTCTGCAGAGTGCAGGAAACATTCCCTAATTCATATTTTGCTTGCAGTTTTAAGATCCTTATTCAGCACAGCTTACTTAAAACTTTGAGACCCAACCGCCTGAAACCTCTGAGCTGCTGAAGCCCAGAGCACGAGCACGAATTCCCAAGTCTCTGCAGAAATGGTTCCCTCCAGGACACCAAGTCCTCCAGGCTTTTGACATGATTGAGACCAGTATTTCAAGGGATTTGGATGCTCTGCTCACATTAATACCATAAGCAATCTGTGTGCTCAATCTCTAGGGGCAATTTGAAAATCCCACAGTGGTTTTTGGTTTTCTTTTTTTTGGTTTGTGTATCCTCCCCAAGCACTGAGGAAGGAGATCCACTTACAAAAGCATTTATTAGTCTTGCCACGCTGTCTTTATCCAATCTCTTAGTTACCTTGTATGAATGTTAGTAAGAGTCATTATACAGTTTAATGTCTATTAAATGCTTACCTTCATTCCCACACACACACACCCCAAAAAAACTCAAAATTAAAATGGGTCAGGAGAGAAAACAAAGAACACAAGACCCAAACTTGGAAGCCATTTGATAAATATTATTTCCAGAGATTCAGAACTTTTACTACTTGTTCACATTCCTTATTTCCAAACTATTCCAATCACCTCTTCATATAACTGTCTTCAAAAGCAATGCTAAGAGAGAGGACTGTGCTTTCCCTCATTAGGTAGATGGAAAGCTGAGAGTCAGAGCAGATATTTTTCCAAGAAAATACATAGCTCGGTAAGGGTATGAAGGTTTCAGGTAGGCATAATACCTTAATTAATTCTGTATTCTTCCTAGTATGTGCGCAGGCTCCTGGAGCTTTCCACGGCAGATGCAGATGTAGGCATATATCCATGAACTTTAAAAAGACATGGAGGTGGACAGCAGCAAACTCCTTGGCTTTCACTGGTCCTCACCAGAAATATTTGATTTCAGTTGTTAAAAGCAGTGAGACAAGAGCACTGCTGTCCGTTGCTGCCTCATCTCCACTCTCTCACAGTCAGCACTTCTTCTAAGGCAAGGAGACAACACGTAAAACCAGGGAAGTCAGTATATTTAAGCTGGAATAATTGCCATAAGCACCTCTCTTGATTCACAGGCCACAGCATGCCCAAACAGGAACACAAAGCACACGTTTTCCTTCAGCACTCCTCTCTAAAGGAAAATTTCCTAGAAAAGTGATGTGCAGAAGAGTTTCCCCTTTGTCCAAGCTTACCTACTTGCTTCTATGTGATTAGCAATGCCCTCAGCAGCACGAACGTGATCACTTTAAACTGCTTGTCCTGACAAGAGAATATTCCACTGATCTGATCTCAACAGACTCACAGGACATCAGGTATTTTGGTAAAACTAGAAAGGATCAGGTGCATTTCAGTGAAAATCATAACCCATTCAATAAAAAAACCAGACATATACATAAATGAACAGAGAACTTTCCTCAAAGTAATTCTGTATCGATTTGACATGCAGGAGGCCTCTGTATGGCATAGTGAGCTCTGAAGAAAAATCATTCAAGTGTTTTCCCACCCTGTGTGCGCCGCCAGAGCCATGGGCAGACTGTGGCTCCCCCCATGTCTCCCCAGCCAGATCCAGCAAGCACCAGAATACAAATCTGAGCAACTCCTGCTCAAAATCCACTGACAGAAAGACTTGCACATTTGAATTTTGCAGCATTCACAAAACCAGCCTTTGGGTCCCTGAAACTGCTCTCCATCCAAGCACCTTAAAAGCAGAAGAGATAAGCACCTCAGCCTCAAAGGAAACATCCTTTGTTTCTCTCCTTTTGGTAATGTTGACTCTGATAAATCTGTCTCCTGTGTTAATTATCTCAATAAGATCTTCTAGGAGGATCTGCTTCCTGGATGCTTCGAAATCTAATGCAGATGATTAAGTAGATTACGTGAGTAATTAAAAGAGTCTATTAATCTAATTACCATTAAAATCTTATTCTTCATATTATAAATCTAAATCTCAGAATCTTATTCTATATTATTCAACTAATATTTCTAGCATGTAAGCCCATGACAGGTAAAGATATGAAAAAAGCCCTAACAGTTATCTGCCTGATGTTTATACCTCTGCAAGAATTTCAGAATAAATCGGCTTGAATGACAGTTACTTATACNAAAGCCCTAACAGTTATCTGCCTGATGTTTATACCTCTGCAAGAATTTCAGAATAAATCGGCTTGAATGACAGTTACTTATACTACTCCACCACAAGCTATCTGCTACTGATGGGGACCAATCTTCCTCAGGACTCGAACTTTTTCTAACGCTGATTTGACGTGGAGATGACCTTAACTCCAGATGATGGAGAATTGGAAGTCAGAGCATTCAAAAAGAAAGTGACTTTGCATTTTGCAATAAGCAGCTGTGGTGTGAGTTGTAGCAAACAATACACCTGCTACAGGTACAAACTACAGAAAAAAACAGATGGAATAAGCCACAAAGCATCTGATGCCCCAAAGCAGAATTTCAATGAAAGCAAAAACCGGTCAGTCTCTGGATCCTCTCAAGAGATGTAATTTTTTTCCTGACCTTTCGTCAGGAGTCACCAAATAAAGCACTATTGGAATTTAAAATATTGCATTTAGAGCTCAAGGGTCAAATGGGAGAAGGAATGAGGACAACAGAAACAAGTTTTTTCTAAGGACTTGGAGAACTGTCATGTTTTCAAGACTGAAATATAGTCATTGCGATGAATCTATGGGGTTAAATTTATGTGGAAAACTAAGGCCATGTGTAAGAGTCTAGATTACAAAAGAAAGATGTTTCCTTTCCATTTATTCTCTTTTCCAAGATAATCTTGTGTAGTTTCTGTCCTGCTTCCTTTGGTAACCTAACACCTACTAAATTTTCGAAGCGGTTCATACTTTGTTGCATGCAGCCAACTCAATGTGCCATTTTCTACCCAGTCCACTTTGGTCCACCTAGGCTAACATTTCAGCCAGCTCAGTACAGCCAGAGCTCTTTAGCTCTTTCTTCACGTTCCCTGACCTCTTACTCTTTTAGATCGGCAATAACTGTTTGGATCAGTAACACCACCAATCATTTGGAAGGATTCATTTGTATCTCAAAATAAAAGTAAAATAAAAAAATAAAAATATCTGCAGCTGTAGCTGTGATATGAATAGGGGAGCGAGCTGTAAAGGAAAAGATCAAGGAAGATGGAACAGATTATTTCCTCCTGTAATATAACAGACATTGCCATTAGCAAAAAACATAGACCAGTAAGGAATTCAAACATCCTACTAACACACTCAGGATTTACAAATAAAATTAATGACAAAATTGTAATCATCTAGCTTTTTTGTAGTGCTAGTTGAAGCGACTACAGGACTGAAATACTGCGAGAAAATTAATTTAAAGAAGACATGTGCTGAAAAACCATTGAAGAAATAGCTGGAGTAATCAAAATACATCACTTAATAAATTCAGCATAAGCTCTCACTCTTTACAGTATTCAGTTCCCACACCTGAAGGAGGATCTTCATGTAGACTTGCTTTTCTTTCATATAAGATCTCAGATGTCACAGCCAATCTGGATAACCCTGACACAAAAAGCATATCAGCTGCAAAAGTCTCTCATTTGCTGCTGTGGATCAGAATTGCACAAGGGGCACTTGCCCTGGCAGAGCTGGGGAGTAGGTCACGCACTGCAACATCACCTGTGCTCCCTGCTGGGGCCAGGTTACTCTATTGCTTTGTCACAGGAAATACCAGTAGCAAAACAACACCCTTTGAATTCTCAAAAAAAAAATCAATTCTTTCTGAATGCATTTCATTGCAGATATTGATATTCTTTTCCCTGAATGATTGTAAAAATATAGGTAACACGTAGGAAATACATTCAAAGTCTTTTGAATCACAATACATAACCTGATGTTGAAGTGGGTTGCAGAAATGCATTATATCAGGAGGTAGACTTGAATTTATCACTAGGATGCCTCCAGATAGATAGGTGATACTGTGATTAATTTTAATCTATCAGAATAATGTTTAAATATTAAGAACCTTCATCCTCCAGTTCATTTAAATTATTAACACTTGATTATCTATTAATTGATTGTATTATTTTTTCATCAAGTGCTCGAGTCTCTCTCTAGACTATCGCTATTCCAGCTCCTTCCTACCATGCTGAAATCTCCCACAGCCCTACTCATGGTGGTAAATACAACATCTAGTAGTGAGAAATTAGCATTTGTACCTCACCTATGTCAGAAATCTGGACTTCGGAGGAAGTCTGTTTGTATGAAAAGAAAATATCTTTCATTCTAAGATTGTAAGTGACAACTTGATTTTACTACTGAGCAAACTACTGCATTCAGACAAAATCCAGGTCACCAGAGAAGAGCAACCACCTCACAAGGTAACTGCTGTATTGCAGATCTCTCATTGTACAAACTTAACCGTTAGTTTGCTTTTCTTGGTAGCAAAATATTTGATCAAACATAAAGCAAATTGTGCTGTTTCTTTCATGGGAGATCAGTATCTATTAAAGAATTCTCTTTAACCTCGATGTGAGGAACTTATTACTTGAAAATGTCCAGATTCAATATAAAAAAAAGCCATAACATCACACAAAGTGTCATTATAGCTTCAGTGCTATGAAATGCATTTAGATTATTAAAATATAGCAGTTATTTCCTCAGAATCTTAGGATCATTGTATTCAGCAACACAAAGGAGATACAGACCAAAAAGGGCAATGAGGAATTTTGAGGTCTTCAGGACAGCAACAGCAGGACAGCAGCCTGCTCACTCGGCATCAAGGACAGTGCTGGTGGCAGGCAGACACCAGGACCCGTGAGCAGGATCTGCACTGAGCACTCACTGGTAGCTCTGGTTTGGGGAGTATAGCAAAGCTGCTTTAGCAACTGCAAGTTCAGTCCCCAGATCCACAGGATGCAACTTGTACGACCAGAAGCTTGAATTAGGCATTGTCTTATCCCATGATTCATAATGAGTAGTTATTCATAATAAATAAATTCAACTTTTGTAACTTTTTCCCCATTTTAACCCCCATTTCCCATACTAAATTTCCCATTGCTGTTTATCTTCATCGTCAGAACTACCACCCCTACACGGACCGGCACACATACAATGATGATGGTATTCTGGTGTTAACTAGCAGGGTTTGGTTATGACTGGGTTCTGAATAACACTGAAACACAAAGAAGACTTCATATACACATATGCAGATTCTGCTCCCGTTCTGTGGGAAGATGCCACAAAAATCCATAAGGCATTCAAACCCAATTTTTACGTAAAATACTTGATATTAAAGGACAACAGGCAGTCAATATTTTCAGCATGCTCACTTGGAAACAAATATGAACACATCGTATGAAAACAAAATCAAATCTGAAGGGGAGAATTTAAGATAGAAAGTTTTGTGAAAGCTGGCTTGGAAGGATGACAGAATTAGATAACCAGAATTAGAGAATTAGTGAGAGAAGACACAAATAGCTTTAAGAAATTGCAAAGCCAGTCCCTCTCACCTTGGCTACTGCTGTTATATTGTGAACATCACATTCTCTTTAGAGCTCCCCAGCCACCAGAGTGTCATACTAAAAATCCTTCTGGGACACTACGTTCACATACAAGGAGGAAAGAGAATCATTGAGCCCATCTAGCATGGGCTCTTCCATATATCACATATGTGAAACATCCTCAGAAAGCAGTTATTGAGGACCAGTCCAGCTGTAGGGAGAGGTCTGCCCATACCAGAAGTCAGATAGCACTCACGATGCACTTGAGTAAGCATCCACCAGGATGCAGGATGACATGTGGTACAGCCAGGAGCTGCTGAGGAATGAAATTGACCAGAAGCAATGCTCAAATGACCTTTACACTCGTAAATTAAAATGGTATAAGTAGAGAGCAGAGCGAGGACTTTTTGAGTTACAGCATGTTAAAAGCTTATTGACAGTGAAGTCATAAGAAATAATGAATATTTAACTTCCAGTTCATATTAAAAAACCTATTAATGTTTTATTTTGTCATCCATAATGAAACAAGAAATTAGGCTAGTGATTCCTAATGATATATATGTTGCACTAGCAAAACTGCTGGACCTGAATCAATGCTCTGCTTAGTAAGAAAGGACAGACAGGACTGGGCAGCTGATATCCATGCCAGCATGTCAGCCTGAATTTCAACTCTGCCAGCTCCGTATACAAACCAGCATCTACCCTGCACTCAATGAAACGCTTGCAAGGGCAGAACTTGAGCTCAGAAAAGGTTGATGTGTATTACAAACCTCAAATCTAAACTTGTCACCACAGTCCTTTCCCAAATCACCATGGTGCTTTTAATTAATTAATCTTGGACTGGAGACAGAAATTCAGTTTCCAACTCTGATAGAATTCACACATGACCTTTCTAAACCTTTTTGTGTCCAGCCATTCTCCTTCCACCTTTTGGACAGCTTCTCTTTTCATATCATAAGTTTCTCAGGATGCAACCTGTATGCAACGAGTATGCTCCCTGAACTTCCCCTGGGACACAGGTCTATTCTAATACATTCAACAATGGTCTGAAAGCACTATTTAAGCCTTAGTTTTTGATGCATTTTCCCCAAATTTGCCTGTAAATCCAGGCTTTCAATTAAAAACAAAAGGATACTTAAATCAGCCCAGTACCATTTCATAGATGTTAACACAGTGGTTCAACACAAGAACTTTCAATATAATCCTATAAAAATGATGAATTAAAGAGCACAAAGCACAAGCAATACAAAGGAGCATCCAGGAAAAGGTGTAATTATTGTAATTCAACACTTTGTAAAAGCTGAGCAGGGGACACCATCTGCTCCTGCACAGTACTGTGAGCCTGCTGCTTTCACACTCAGTGGGCTTTCCAGTTCAGATGAAATGACACCAGGAAATGAGGATATAAGTGAAAGTGACTGCCACTTGGGTTCCTTACACTCACTGCTGTTATAAAAACTGAGGAACTGAAGAAACTTGGGACATACAGAGGAGCTCCATTCACCTCTCCCATCTGGAGGCACCTGACAAGAGCTACATGGCACATGCAATAAAACACAGAGATGGAAAGTTCAGGATTTTCCTTCCTGGAGGAATTAGTGATAATAACAAAAAAGCCCAGAAGTTCTACAGAGATTCATTCCTCCTACTTCCCCACACAGTCTAACACACATGACAAGGTCACATTCATAGTACGAATACCTGACCCAGCGCGTGGCACAACTCTTCACCCCTACCCACCTTCTTGCAGTTTCACCAAGTTCTCTCTGCCAAAGGGAGCAAAACCGCTCACTACTTCTTACTCCTTTGGTGCTTTTCCCTCTTTTTATTCCACCAGGATCCGAGCAAGAAAAATTATAAGCTACTGGAAAATGGTTCTGACTTGCTGAAAATCTGTGTAGATAAGCAGACCTGGGGGACATGACTGAATTTCAGATTATAACGACTTTACTAACTTGACTTCAGCTAATAGAGGTTTTACTGCAGCACACTTCCCTGCTATACTTCACATTCATTTATTACACAACAGGACCTACGAGTGTAGAACTGCTTGCATATACTACTACTTATCAAGAGCATTTAGTAGTAAGATCCTCTGGAGAGAGTATTATGAAAGATTATGGACTAATTTGGCCAAGGACATCCCTGAGGAATACTAGTGCTTCGATGCAGAAGACAAATATGACTACTGCTACAGCTGAAAAAAAAAGCACTGAGAGACTAGTGAAAGGGTTAAAGCTTTCTGCTTTGAATTTGATACAGACTATACTGGCCACTAACCCTAATAATTTACTTTACTGGCATTAATGTACTAGTGAGCCAATATTTGCTTTAGCCTATTGCATAAAATAGACTGAAATGTTTCTTTCTAAATCTGGTTCAATTTCATTCTTTAATGCTAAAAAACTTTTATTTCACTTCATACCAATAGCCCAGTTCACATTTCATGCTTATTACTTAGGCTCAGCCTCACAATACTCAATTCCAAAAAACAACTTCCACAGGACTCTGGTGAGACTACTTTATCCTCCGGTTTGATCCATGCAGAGCACCTCTGGTTTGCAGTGCAGTCAAGCTGATTTGTTTCTATTATCATACACGGAACTTTATTGTGAATTTTAAAAGACAAATAAGTGTATCATCATCTCTACACATGGGGTGTTTATTTCCTCTTGTCATGTTTTTGCTCTGTCTACAGGTCATAAAGTATAGGGCCATTTTCAAACACTAAGTTTAAGAATTTAATATGAATTAAGTCCCACGTACAATTTGATAACAGATCACTGGAATATAAGTATTCACACTTACTAAATGCAGCATGATTGTAATTACTTACTTAAAAATCATAGCATGATAGAGTTAATGTTTCATAACAGATTTTTCTACCATTCCATACATAGAATACATCTGATACGTCTAATATGTGATTGCTCTGTTTGGCCTTAGGCTAGGAATTAAAGGTAAATCTTTCAAATTATTTCTTCCCATCATATATGTTTCTACAGGGAAAACTGCAGAATGCTTTCTTTCTCATTTGAAGATCTTTGAATTCAAGCCATAGAGCTTATAAACATGTCTTGAATTCACTTATTCTGTGGAAATACCAACTTGATTTGCACAGCAACACACATCACGCTTGAAAGGCCCATGACTTCAGAAAGTTAAGTTACTAAATTTTCAAGTACTGTTCTATGGCAAGAATTATCAAACAACCAAGTTTTTTCTTAATCCTTTTCCATAGCCTCTTCAACTGCAACTGAGGAAGAAGATGATGGTTTGAAATGTGTCACTCATACTCCCAAGCATTCTGATAAAGTTGCATAAAACACATTCAGATTTATTTCCAAGTCTAAGATTGAATAAAATCACCTTTATGCAGTGCAGGACTATCCTTTGAACCCTTCCCTTCTGGGAAAGAATTGGCCATCAGCATCTCCTTTTATAGAAATACCCTGTATTTTATTGGGAACCCTGTACCACTGAGAAGGAACATCCAGCTCTCCTCTGCAGTAGGAGGGTCCCTGCTAGCTTTTCTACCAAAAGATGCAGTCTTTTTAATCCTGAACAGCCATGAGGAGGGAAAAAAGGAGGGAAAGAGAGGCAGGAAAAAAAGACTTTTAAATTCATAGGTTTCTGTGCCTAAAGGGGATCAACTTCACTCTAAAAATATCCCAATTTGGTCTGCACTGGTTATGGACAAAGCTCTCCTAACTGGAGTGCCAGCTCAGACAGCCAAGCTGAATATACACTCATCCCTCCTCCAACACATATAACTGCCTTTTCTTTAGCAAGGCAGCCAGGATATTGCAGAAAAAAACTGAGAAGATCCCACCACACCGTAGCTTTTTCTAGATAGCTACATATTCCATTGACTCTGTGCCCAGTTACAGTAAGGGGGTGAGAAGCCTGTGGTTTCAGTCACTGCTTTCATCAAATATGGTTTTTTGCAAATGTAAAAGCCTGTACAAGGAGCTTGTTTTGTGAAAGCAACAGTGCAAAAAATCCTAATCACACGAATGCTCATGGAAAATAAGGTGAATTATTTTAGAAAAATTGAATTCATAGTCACTGAAATTCCCCCCTCATCTTTTGGTGCTATTCGCATAGGAATTGGTCTGACCTGGCCTTCCAGAGATAAATGGAAAATTATCATTGATCTAATGGCACAAATATATTGCCATTAATATGAAAACCTAAATGTGCCAGTGTGGAGCATTGTGAAGATAGTTTTACCTTACTGCATCTGGTTATCCAAATAGAGATATGTCAGCAGTGTATTAAGCAGACAGGAAAGCTGGAAGACTCATTAAACCACATTTAAACTATGAGAACATGCAAAATTGAATATTTTCCAGCATCACTGAAATAAAAGTTAATTACAGAATTCAGGTCTATCTATGTGATCCAATGTCACAATACTTCAAGAGAGATGATGAGGGGAAAAGGTAAAAAATCCCCAACAACTGCATTTAGTGTCACAGCAGTATCTGCATTATTCATCAGCAGTTGTGCACTGACAGATCCAAAATAATTACTATTACTCATGTTAAGTTATGCAGTTCCCCCACCTAAAAGAGAGGCCGTAAAGAAATGCAAACTAATTCTAAGCCAGTCAACATGCCCTGCTGCACAGGCACCTCAGATCAACTGCCCCAAGCACCACCCTGGTGTCTGTGCTGGCTGGAAAGCTACAGCAGACCAAAGCGTTGAATAAGGAAGAAGACCAAATCATGTTAATATCATATACTGACAGAAAATGCAGCTATCAAAACAGAAAAGTAAACTGATGAAAAATGCAAGTGTGACCTTACATTTAAAAAAAAATAATAAAATAAGGAAAAAGAAGAAATTCAAATGTCTTGTCTTCTTTAATAGTCTAACTTCAAAAACACAGCACCTACCTTAGAATACGGAAACTCACCCCCATAAATGTCTCTTTTCCTTCTAAAGACAATCAGTGTTTAACCACGTAATTAGTGCATACATCCAACACAGCAGAACAGCGCTGGTCACCAAAACAAGCAGCCCTGGACATGCTGGAGACCTGCATCGCTCCAGGGAAACCCCAGGACAGGCACAAATTCACACTAAACCCCTGGATTACTTGCCGTCATTCGTCCCTGCCAGCTTCAGACCCCAGAGCAAGCACAGCCACACCGTAACTGCTTTTTCACAGAGGCTGCAAGAAGGAGATACAGGAAGAAATTCGATAGAGATTTGCAAGGTTTATCCTGCAGGCAAATAGGGAAAGGCTAAAGGTGGGTCCGGGAGAGCTGCAGAGTGAAGTTCACAGGAGACAGAAATTCACATCAAAAGCTAGGAAAAAATACATATATTCTGAAGGTTTGGTTGCTTTTTCTCCCCTTACAGAATGCAATTTCTTTTCCTGCTAATTTTCCTTCAGCTATTGTAGACATAATTTATTTGCATCTTACCAAAAAGACAGTTATCTCTTTCATCTTGGGATACAAGCCCTGAAGCAATATTGAATGGGCTTTCCTGGAGAAAGAATTTACCTCAGGCAAAATTGCTCTGCTTATATTTTGTAAAGGAAAATATTGGTTTACCACTGCGAAACATACACCTGTGGAACATATACAGAAAGGCTCCACACAGAGACCTGGATTTCAGGATGGAGACAGACAAGAATACAAGACACTTTGACAAAGGAATGAATATCTAAAATGAAATTTGTTTCTGTGATTGATAAGTAGAATATTTCCCTTGTTTCCCAAACTCAGGGCAAATGGGGCCATTAGAGAAACTCTGCAAAATAAATCACAGAATTTCTTCTGTTCAATGGCACCTAACAGCAGATAGAAAGAAAACTTAGTACACTATTTTCAGGTTTCATGCAAAGTGACATGGTGTAGTTGACAAGTAGGAGTAGGTGTAGGTAGCAGGTGTAGGTGTTGGGCCATTGGTTGGACTCAATGATCTCAAAGGTCTCTTCCAACCTTACGATACTGTGATACTGTGATATTGACACTAATGGCAACATGGAAAATATTCATCAACGTACATGTCTGTTTTCCTCTTATTGCAACCCAAAAATGTGCTGAGCTATACTCAAGGATTTGGCTCTTCTGCCTTAGAGCAGATGAAGTGAGAACTTTATTTGTACTAGCTGCCACAGAACATGCCAGAGAAGAAGAGAGTTCATCCAAATATTTGGGGTACGTCAACCTCAATTCTACTTTGATATTTATGAGAAAATAACTGTTCTTTTTTCTTTTCAGGTACCTTTTTCTGTCCTCCCCAGTTTCCACCACCGTTAAGCAGTGGAATACCTTCCTTCCTTCTGCTCTCCACCTGTCCCACAGACTTCTTAAGATGAAATTTTTCCAATAAAAGGAATAAAACACATATATTTTATCACAGTTCCTTTATTCTGAGCTTTGATGACAATAACATGAGGAAAAGTTCCCGTAAGTGTGCTATCTCTACAAGCATCTCTGTCTGAAATGGTAATTGGCATTTACTTTTACCTACTTTCAAGATAGAGCCAAATGTATTATAACCACTAAGGTAACAAAAAAGTTAGCAAAAGATTCACATCAACTTCAGTAGTGTCTGGATCTCTTCTCCATAAGTAATTAAAAGAGACTACAGGGCAGTTTTGCTAATCTTCAAAACATGGAGGCACATCCAAGGTCCAACACACAAACACAAAAAAGATACTATGCCTGTAACTCTTTTTATTTAACAAATTAATAAAATTGTGATCACCTTCAAAACAGTTCCCCTCTCAGTTGACTCACAGCTGCATACAATCCTGCCAATGTTCACAACAATTCTGCAGATTGTTTTCTGAAAGGCTGTTGGGTATTTCCATCATTTTTGCTTTTATATCTTCTACCAACAAAAAATGGATTCCTCTGAGCACTGACTTGATCTTTGGGATCTCCTTACCGTAAGGCTCAGTCAATAACTTAGAAGTCTCTGTCATAAATTTCTTCAGTTTCACAAGAAACTTGGTGTTAACTTATCGTTAACTCTTCCACACTGAAATTTCTTGACCAATGGTAATAAAACTTCTGTATTTGGAGACTCATACTAAGCGAAGCGATCAAGTTGAGCCTTGTCTCACTGTGACAGGTTAGATGTTCTATAACTGCCTCTGTGTCTTTCCCCTTCCACTCATGGTTCCTGAGCTACAAGGTTAGCATCATCTTTTTTGTATTGGACCTCATATAACTGGATTCTTCCTGTTTATTTTTCTCAAGAGGTTCAAAGAAGAAAACTAAAATAAAGAATAATTGAATATAGGAAGAAATAATATATCAGTGCATCCAACCAGATAGAAAAATTCAGTCACAGTTTCTCAAATACAGATCAGAAACTATGAGAAATAACCACAAAAGATGCTGCCTCGGTGTGCAGCTTGCTCTGTTTATAGAAAAGACAGAAAGAAGCTGCTTCCACTCAGAAGGAGGCAAAAAAGTCTGTCAGTCAAAACTTGGCACATACTTCAGCAGGGAAACGCGAAGCTCATTAGGCATGAGTGCTAGCACATTCCTGGTGGCTTTACCTACACATGCCAGCTAAGATTGTTGCAAATGTTTGTGGTTGGATACTCTGAAAATCTAATGAATGCTAAAGACGAACTGTGTTTCAGCAGAGGAAGGCAGTCTTTCCTGAAACGTAGATTCCTACAGAGCACATGAATCTAAGCTCTTTAAAACTGAAGTGCTCCACACTAGAAATACACTTTGTAAATAAAATCTGATGTATTTAGTCAAAAAAATAAATTCCCGTACAACCAAGATGACAGAAATGTTAAAAGGAATTGTTCAATTGAAGGTTATTTTTTATGTGTTTTAACAAGTAAAAAGGACTGGTCACTTGAGAACAAACTCAGATGTGTCAGCTTTGCACTACATTTGCCACTTCAACTTTGCCCCATCAGCATGCTGAGCTAGGAAGGGATTTCAGGCATAGCTGTGCCCTAGGAGCTCACTGCTTACAGGAGAACAGCAGTGAGAGGTTTTATTGACAGAGAGGGAGAGAAGGGAAACAAAACACGGCAATCAAAACAAAAAAAAAACCACAAAAAACATCCAAGCTAAGGTAGGGATTAAGAAATATTGTTTTAATAGAAGAATATCTTGATCTTATACCAAGATGTGCAGATACAAAACAGTAAAGAGATCAAAGGAAGATTGAGATATGGACGTAGATTCAAAACACAAGTACAGTCCGTACATCAACAGGTCACAGACATCTCACCAAAGTGGGCCGATAGACCACTGAGAACCCAGGCCCTGCCTCCTGCTCCATGAACAGCATGCTGGGACAAGAAGACAATACTTCACACATATCCTCCTTTTTGGTGACTCCAGTGGTTAACCAGCCATTTGACACATAAAACCTGCTTTAGATTACCTTGTAATCAACTCAGAAATTTCAGACCTTCTTAGGGGTAGCCTCGGAGCTCCTCCACCTCCTCACTGCTCAGGATGGTTGTAGGTGCCTCTCTCTGCCCCTGCGTCCTTTTGTGTAGATGCCACCTGCCTCCCTTCTACCTCACCAGGCCCTCAGCAAGGGGCTGCGACAGCGGCACTGGCTCTGCAACACAGAGAAGCCTCTACAAAAAATCTTGACTATTTCTGAGAATTTAACCTGAAATGCTCTGTAGATACAATGAATGGCCATTTAAGTAGTGAGTCATCTTTTCTCAGATCCTTCTAAGGAACTCTGCTGGCACATTTTCAAGGCATATTTCTTAATACTTAGTTTTGCAATTTGCAGCGTGATAAATCCCAGAGCTGGAAATATGGATCATATGGCAGCAGAACCACATTTGTCAAGTGGAAAGTGTTTAGCACTATATTTTCCTATATTGGGTACTTGCAAAGTCTGATATTAAAATATCTGGGTTTGTCCTTCTGCCCTTTATTCAATGAACTCTTCTTTCAAAAGATGTCAGCAGAACTTTGCCAAAAAAAGATTTTAAACTCTCTCTTCCGTAACAGCTGAGCAACTTACATTTTAAATATTTTTAAAATGCATTCCTAAACTCAGCTCATTTCCGTCTTTGATTGTAATAGCAGTTTCAAGCTTTTCTAATGCTTTTCTTTTTTGTTTTTCACAGTTACCAGCATCCTATCACCTACACCTGCACTCACTTTCTAGGAGGGTTTCTGTTAAAACCAGCTTC
The DNA here is from genome assembly GCA_013389885.1 of Geococcyx californianus. Classification (NCBI taxonomy): domain Eukaryota; kingdom Metazoa; phylum Chordata; class Aves; order Cuculiformes; family Neomorphidae; genus Geococcyx; species Geococcyx californianus. The sequence goes on from VWPV01018919.1 coordinate 39,222, forward strand.
AAACTGGGACAGTTGGCCTATCAATTAGTTTTATACACACCAACTACTAAACGTACCATGAGGCTCCATGCAGTAAGTAACTAAAGTAAGTAACTAAAACTACTCCAGTATGACGACTTCCAAGAAGTACACACTAGACTATGATGGCCTATAACAGAATTTCTCTTAAAACAATATGAAAGAACCTTCTATACAGGCATTTTTCTACAATGAATGTATCCAGGCTGCAAATCTCTATTACAGAGATGACCAGATTCCTTTCAGGGATATCTCAGGATTCCCCAGAAAACCATCTCCCAATTTGTGAGAAGTGGCACCTTTACATTGCAATTAAGCTTTCAATAATTTATTGAAATAGTAAATTATTTTTGATTATTCTAAATTCCCCAGTGGATGTCAGCGTGCACCTGCCTTTGATACGTAAATAAATTGCTGTTTCTCTGAAACTGACTGTTGAGATAGAGTCTGTAAGTATTTTTAGCTCTCTTTTCAACAAGGCAATGGGTTGCAGATGGATGAAAGTAGTAGACATAAAGACAGAAAAAGACACAACTGTGTCAGAGTAATCTGGCTACTCATCCAAACCTAAGGATTTTATTACTGGAAATAGGAAGAAAAGAGATATAGTCACATGCCTTGCTCTAAAACAAATAAATTATGTTATCTAATGCATCCAGATCACTCAAAAACTCAGCATGCAACTGAACAACCACCTACACAGAAGCAGCCAAAAATAGTCATTTATTTAGCTATATTCTTAAATTAGAATTACTTGTCAATGAAATGAAGTAGGAGAATTAGTTCTGGAAGCCTGGAGAGATTAATATCAAAATAATATTCCTACATATACACACAGCAATATTGCAGGGATTAACACCTTGTTAGTCCATAAGGAGTAGACTGCTAACCTGTGCTTTGGATGTCAGAGCTCACTACATGGTAATGCAGAACACAATATCTAGTCTTTCTACATATTACTATACATGTACGATCTTAAAGGACACTTAACTCACATCAAGAAGATAAATTAATGGCATTAAGTAGATACTTAATGACTGAAAACCTCTATTCTTTGCAGGTCGACTAGACTATAGTGAAACACTCTCTTATCTTCTCACACATACACAGAAAAAATTCCAGATAAATCCAATTCCTTTAACTTTTCATCTAAAATTTTATACTCTACCTCTTACTCTTTCCACAGAAACATGTTTTTTATATTAATATTTCTCATAAAGCGATGGCACAATACTCATTTGCTGCCTCATGACACAATGTGGATTCCCATCACCAGCATCTGGACTACAGCTATTGCCTTCTACAGGATCCAGTGCGGCATTTTTCCATTAGACACAACATTAAATGACAGGTCACTTGTTTTGCAAGTTTGAGAATGACTTTGAAAAGAAAATGAAGTGACGAGAAACTAAAGCTCAAGTTAATCCTAATAACAAGCAACCTTTTCTCACTGATTTTTAATGCTCACTACAAGGAGGAAAAATAAAGTTTCAGGTCTGAACATTGCCAGCAAACCACAGGGAGTCCAAAGGCTACAGCTCACGATGGGAACTTCAAAAAATATGTCAAAAGCATTAGCCGTTCAGGGGGAGACAAATGACTATGTATTCAAGCCCATTTGCTAAAGAAAGCGTTTAATAATGAGTGGCATCAAGAGCTGGCCTCAGCTTTCTTAGCTGCAAAGTAAGCAACAAGCAAAAAGTTGAGCAAGTACTTTCTTAATATTGCTATTCCAGTGTTCCACTAGTGCCCTGACAACATTTTAGTGTTCAGTACTTTAATACTGAAATCTTTCATAAAGCCACTTCTTCCCAAAACACCCAAGGAAGGTGTATCACTCCCCATCTGCAGGGACTGATTCCATCCTCTCCTCCCAGCACTGGGGACAGGACAGGAGCACTCCAGGGACACTTGGGGACCCTGTTCACACACCCCCTTCCTGAGAATTAACCCATATAAAAACTCAAGCATAAGCCCTTCAGAGAGAAATGAAAATCCTGTATAATGAGCAGGGTTTGGCAAAAACTGTGCATCTGTATTTGGAGGATAAAAGTTATAATGTTGAAATAGATTGGTTTGATGAGAACTAGATTTTTTCTTGGCAGAGGAAAAAATGTTATTTTCTGGGACAGCTTGTTGAGGAATGAGGCTTTTGCACTTGTGCAGCCTCTCCCATCCATCCAAACCCCTCGAATGGCTACTGAACAAGGAAGTTCCAAAGGAAAGAAATTCAAACTAGTGCCTCAACCGAGAAAAAGGGCACTGTAAATTCTGTTTGAGCACAGCTGACTGGCAAATCTCAATATATTTACTGGCAAGTCAGTCAGCCTGTACTTAACATAGGCTGTGAGTAACCCAAAATTATCTCCTGCATGCTGAGGAAGACAGAAAATGCCCAAGTGTTGCCCCATGCAGAGCAATTTGGAATGTAAGTCAGTAGGAAACCCAAGTCAGGCTTCTAGGTTCACAGGATAAGAATATCCTGTTTAGTAAGAAAGGCTCAAATTTTAATTATCCAGAGAGAACTGCTTTCCCTGTTATTTTGTGCTGTAGGGTTATTATTAACTTTCTACTTAAATCTGAATTGTAGAAATGTAAATCAAAGTTGGTTAATGAAAACAACCAACATGTAGGGACACACTAGTTTAACAGATATCAAAAAGGCCTTTTGTGTCATTAATCTGCATGATTTCATGACACTGCCTTTGAAAGAATTAAGAAAAAGAAGTATTTCTGTAATGTAGGTGTGAAGCATGCTTCAAAAGGTCTAGCCTTCCCCCAAAACTAGTTTGCCCAGAACCACTGCACAGCAACAAAGACTCACTCAAATTTGAAACTAAATCATTAACCAGAAAGCACTCAGTGGGAAAGCACTTCTTGCCCAGTGTAGGAGGTTTCATAGCCATCACGTCTGTAGATTGCCATTTGTTCATTAATTTTCAAATGAGGGATTATGAGCAGAGACAGTGTCTCTTTGTCTCCTAGTGTGGCACACTGAGGATATAACGCTGAGTCCCTTATTAGTGGGTGTCGTCCTCACCCCTCGCTCAGAGACAGAACTTCTCACATGACGACAGAAACCACGCGGTGACCTCCAGCCAACGCAAGCTGTTGGGTAACCAGCTAGCAAAAAAATGTTTATTTCACAGCAGCCTCTTCCAAACTCTCAGTAAATGCAAAATCTGCCATGGTAGCATCCCTGCTCCCTCACACCTCAGGGCTTTTTGACAGCCCTTCTTCTACATTTATCAAAGCTCCAAACCTCATCAGATGCAGAAATCTACTGAGCATCTGTCAGGTGTCTGCACACTATGCAGCAGATTACAGAAAAGCAACTCTTTGGAAAAAGCATGCCTATTAAATCTGGAAGACTGATAAGAGTATCCAAGTTCTTGAATTTAATGAGGCAACATCACTTAGGGCTGACTCTTACTAAATGTATATAAGGGAATAATTCCCTTGTAATGAACTCATGCGGCAACTGGCTTTGCCCTTTCTGCATGCTAATGATAATAAATTCCATACAAATTATTTCAGGCACTGAATAGCTGGTATACTGTACGTACCCTTAGCCCTGTATGCAAGGACAAAACAACAAATACACTAAACAGAAAAAGGTGCATTAGGCTTCGTAGTAATAATTCTTTTTCCTCTTTTGCCACACTCAGACTCAATCAGCAATTTTTTGGCAGGATATAAAATGCTAAGCTTGGCAGGGAGTCTTTAGAAGCAAATGACTTTTTTCAAAGGTAGTAGTGAGGAAATATGCAAAGTCAGATCTCTCCAAAAGATATCTGCCTGCTTGGCAATCCTGCTTCTACTCAGACAAGAAAGATGGCACAGTCAAAGAACCAGATTATTAAACACGGGCTGTCAGTACAATTGAACAACAATCTATCTTATAGCTACACAGGAATAACTGCTACTGCAATAATTTTTGATCTAGCATGACAGGATGGATTTTGAGGAAATATGTCAATACTATAGCAGCATTTAAAGAAAATCCCCAAGTAATTTGTCACATCTCTGTCAAGCCAGATTCAGGCACGCAAGTAATTCTGTAATGAGCCATCAGCTCTTAGAAATTGGAGTTTCAATGACTTTCAAGGCTTTAATTCCTAACGTGGTTGATTTGGTCAACTAAGGTATAATTTCCAAAGTCTACTCAGTGTACACAGGTGGCATGGAAAACAGGAATCCATATGGGCATACACCATGCATCCATAATGCATGATTAAATGACTGAGGAGAAAGCAGCAGTCCTTTCAGACAAATAGTAACCTCTGCAAACATTTTCCTGTTGCTACCCTAAGCACTTGTCATACATGGGAGACATGAGCACTTTGCAAAGCATATGTGATTTGGGAAGAGAGACGAAGGGCTGATACTAATAAGAGCTGGCACGTCGCCACGGCTTGAGCTGACGAGGAGGGAATTTGTGAACACCGCCTCTGTCGGCTCATCATCAGATGGATGCCGTGTGTTTTGTTTGTTCTTTTCTGGAAAAATGTCAGTTCAGTTAATCCAATCAAGGATGCATCAGAATGTCAGGATCAGTTTTCAGACTGTCAGAAAACAAAGCAATTCCTCATCACTTTAAGAATGAGTTACTGGTGCCTCAAGATAAAATATTGGTAATATTAATAATTTGGTTCACAAATCATATACCTTTATGCAATCACTTTTCTTTTCAACATATTCCAAGTTACCACAAACTACATCCAGAAAAAAATTGTAATTCAAATTTCTAGTCTTATCATCTTCATAATTTTTATGAACTTAGTATTTTGCCTCATCAAAAAAAAAATATACTTTTTAAAATGCTTTTTTTCCTGGTTTTCAACTGATTCTTTTGGATTTGCCCTCCTGACTTCGTTAGGGTCTTCACACATTAGGAGTTTCATTTATGTGAACTAGCCTCAGGGCATTTTCAAAATAAATGCCAGTGGTAAATTAATTCTTTAATCCTCTTTATGCCACTGGATGCAAATCTGTACAAATAATGTTTGCTTATCTCTTTTTGCTATTAATTCTTACATTTTTAATCGCTTTCCATTTTCTACCATTTACTTATGCTATTCTGTCAAAGAATGAATTTAGAAAAGGAATTCAATAGCTCAGTACCTTGCAGAAAATTAATCTTTTCATTTCATGGAGGGCACTGTGTTGGGTCTTTTAAAGAAAAAATACCTTCCTTTCTTCCAAAGTACAGAATTGTAGGCACCCTATTATCAAATCCATCTCAGAAACACCAAACTGGGAAGTGGCTTTGTAGAAAGGGTGAGTATTCCTCATAGCAGAAAGAAATACATGGTCATTTAATGTAGACAGGACTTGGAAAAACAATAAATTACTAAAACAGAACAAAAACAAGACTTTACCTTTTCAAAAGAATCTCTTAATGCATGGTTTATCACATTGTTTGAAAACATTGGCTATATTTACCATTTATTTATTATTGCAATACTTTCTACTGTTCTGTGTTACAGTGGACATCAGAGGACAGCACTGTACCACCCAATATCTATTACTAATATTGCATTAATATATTACAAATTTATTGCATTCACATTTACATAAAGTGGTGTGGTAAAGCCTTAAGATTGTACATATTTTTTCTCACATACAGAAAACCCCTCACAAAAGAAACCATGCATTTTAAGAGCTTGTTTTAGTAACAACTTTCCCTTTCAAAACTGTCCCAAATCTAATATTTATCATCTCATGAAACTAATGTGCCGGATATGACTTCAAGAAGTCATCTAGTCTGTTGGCAGACTCAACCATAGCTCTGTCATTCCTGGATGCATCTACTGAGGAAAAGTTCCTTCCCAGCAGCTGGAGCCTCCGTGGCAACTCCAGGAGCCTCAGGAAGGGCTTACTGGCTCAGTCACAGGTGAGCATCCCTCCAACACCCATCCTCACTCATTCTTGCCACAGTTTCGGCTTTCCTCCCTATCCACAGTGGGAACTGGCCTTTGCATTTACTTTTTCTACATCTGAGAACTTGCTCCTCTCCCTCCGCACTTCTCAACAGCCTCACAAAGTTTTGCTTTTTAGGGCAGATTCTTTTGATTCATTACAACCAAGTGGTTCTGCATTTGCCTAGGGTCAAGACCAGCAAAAATACGCTGGTTTCTTTTGCACATACTACAAATACTTAAGACCTTTTCCTGGAAATGCTCTGTCTCCCTTCCCATTCAATTTCAGCACAAGGTGTCACCTGCTTCAAGGACTTGCACACTGTCATGAAAAAACATCTAAGTGCTATGAAGCTATGAACCTCTAAATAAAACTCAGTGCACAAAAACTTGGAAGATATTTCATAATAAAACTTTCCCCAACTCTCCAAGCCCCATGTGTTGGATGCTCAGACACAAAGGACCAGCCCTTCGTCACTCTCCGTCCTGCTGCTGTTCTGAGATGTTCTGATCTGAGATGCACAATTTCAGAGTGACCAACTATGACCTAAACAAGGCTGCTGGAGTAGGACATTGCTGCATCACTCCTGCCAGAGCAAGGATCAGACACCAGGACTGCAAAAGGATGCTGAAAACAAAGCCAGGAAGGAGGAACATAGCCATAACCATGGTGCACATACAGAAATAATATTGATGTTGTATGGTTAACATGTTTTTGGTGAGTAATACAAAAATACAAATCTCCAAGTCTTCCAGTTCAGCTAGTGAAGACTGTGATATGAAATATTCCATATAAATCTTAATGAGTTTTTCTAGCTCTTCAGTAGTTGAATTGACTGTAATTAATAAAAAAAAAAAAAAGGTCATTTACTAAAGAACCTTTTCCTCTCTTCCTACTTTGCCTTGCAAAAAGGAATTTAAAAGATAAAGGGAAACATTAGCCATTACCTAGAAGAGAAAGAATAGCAAATCACACTCCAAATATAAAAAGCTGGTGTAGTCAATGCCTTTATGGCTTCACAAAAAGATTTTTGCAGTGACCAGACTCTCAATGTAATTCATTTTAACGAAGAGCCTGGAACACAAGCTGAGGAGAGAGTTAAGAACACATAGGCAAGATACAGCTGAATATGTCATTCGGGATTACATTTATTTTGAAATACTTGGGGTATCAGCTGAAGTTCTCTTCAAACTATCAGTAATTAGTTTTTTAATACTCTCAGGGAATGGCTGAGGTCCCAAAGGGTAAGAGATGGTCAAAGGTAGCAGCTATTATTAGAAATGGACTGTGATGTTTATACACAGTCTAGACAGTATGCTGGGAACAAATGATCAAACAATGAAATTACAAGCACTCAGATGAATATGAAGTAAGAAGAAACTGCCAAACTGTGTTTGTGAAGAACTAACCATGTCAACATAGCCATCATCTTTTTGTGTTTAATCAGGATAATTACCCTATCTTAAGGAATTAGATGCAATACCTTTTGAATAGACAAACATGTTTCCCTATCACCATAAGTTAGATTTATCAGCTTCTTATCGTAGACAAACAAGAAACACACTAACAGTTTTCAGCTGACTACTTCCAAACTGAGAGAACACACCAGCATATCTCCACAGGTGTTTGCACTTGGTCCTGTATTTTCCTGAGTGACATAGGTCCCATGAAGTGTGGTGGATCTGCCAGCACTCTGAAGGATATACCAGCATACCAGATTATCTCAATTTATGGGAAAATCTCCACATCTGAAACCACGAAGATAATTAAATAAAAAGATACGCAGAGGCTTCCCTGTTTTAGAAATAATCAAGTGTAAACTTTAAAACCGTTTTATTGGGCAGGCAGCAATAGAGAGCAAGCAGGAAGGTTAGCAAGGAGAAAACCTAAACATGAGTCAGCAATGCGAATCTGTTGCCAGAGACAAGTGGTGCACTGGGAAATATTAACAGATGTTAACCACAGGACACAGGAGGTAATTATTCATATGAGATTTAGAAAGCGTGACCTAGAAAGAAGGATATTTGTTCACTCCATAAAGAGAGAGGACCGAAACGTAGACATAGTAGCAATATTCCAATACATAACAGCTTTTAATTAAAATAACTACAATCAGTTTTACTTCATGAGCATAAGTAGTGACTGGCTTAATTTACAGAAAGGAAAATTAGGGACACATATTCTGAAAAGCTTTCTGAGCTATACAGACACTTAATCATTTTAATATGTTATCTCCAAGAAGGCAGTTGGGAGCCATCGCTGGAAGCCTCTAAAAAGACCTTGACACAAACATTTCTCCTGGAGGCAGGCTATGCAGTGTGGTCCAGCAGGCTGAACTGGATGACCCCTTAAGATCTTGTGTCAGACTGGCATTCTAGCCCTTTTGGTGTCAAAAAAAAAGAAATAACATCTTCTAGGAATATTTTGTCCTCCGGAATAAAATAAGGGTAAAGAATCATTTGATTTGGCTCAACAGAATACTGCTGCTCAGCACAGTACCAGCTTCATATTATATTTCTTTTTAAATTCATATTATGTATTTGCGAGTCAGATAAAATATGTACGATTAGCTATCCAATACTTGAGACTTTGCAAAGAATCTGTCCACAAAAGGTACTTCTTTATCTCAAGTGCTGCCAGTTTTAGGTTTTCCTGAGAAACACATTCAAATAAAATCAAAACAGAAAAAAGCTATCATGTCACACTTCTGTTTAGCATCCTAACATCATCTACTCTGTGTTACCTGAAGAAGTCATTTGGGAGGAAAAGGGTGGCATGCAATGGCCTTCCTTCACTATCCTTTGTATTACAGATTCTTAGCCACATTTCTTAATTTACTGTGCATTTGGTAAAATTGGAGGAATACTTTGCAGGAAGGCTTATTTCAGTAGCAAACCAGAATTTTATATTTCAATTTCCTGAAGTAACATACAAGACTTGCTGATGCTGAATTTATTTTAAATTTGTGTTTTAATGTGATTTTACTAACTTATTTATATAAAGCTGAATTCCAGTCTATTACTAATCTATTTTCTCTCTGTCTAGAAGTATATAGTAACATAGCAGATAAATTTGAAATAATGGGAATAACAGAAGTAGTGTTATGCACAATTATAGCTAGTAGCACTCAAAATCAGACATTGTTAATAATAAATGACAATATTATATAAAAGAAATACCATTTGAAAACTGATTTTACACGGCATATTAAAGACTTGATGGCTCAGGAGATGGCTAATAGAATAAAAAGCCTTTCATCTCAAGGTCATCAATTCACATACAAGTCAGACTGAGAGTAACTGAAAGCTATTTAGTGGGAGCGCTAATGAACCTAGTCTCATTACTAAGAATTTAAGAATAGCCTTAGCATTTAGCCCTTTCTCCTGCTTCTGACAGCAGTGAATACAGAAATCATAGAGAGTATGGAGGAGCAGATCCAATTGGGCAGGTAGAGTTGTATTTCCCTTGTTATATGCTGACAGCCCCAGGCTATCATAGTTTAGCAGCTTCCTAGCAGGTACCTGTTTGTTATGTTCCAGAATTCCAACAACCTCAGTGCTCCTGGGTCTTTTATTGCTTGGAGGGTTAAAAATCAGAATTGGGCTTTCAGCTCCCCGAGTGACCACTTTACATGACGCATAGGCAACACACTGGTCCTCTGCCTGAGTCACAGACATTTGGTATGTTAATGCACTTCCTTTACTAGATACCTTACTATTTTTATATCAAATAAGGTACCAAAAAAAATATGAATGAACTGGGAAGAGAAGAATCCCCATACAAACTAGAGCAACTGTTCAGCTAGCCAGTAAAGAAAGCAAAGAACATACTGGACGACGACAAGCAAACTCAAAGTCTTCTCAAATAACCCCCCTGGTATAATTTCCTTTGTTCCTACATAATTCACTGTTGGCTACAGTATTAACGTGATGCAAAGCACTGATAAGGAACCCTCTGACTTTGTCCTTTTGCTTGCCTTTTTATGTTGAATGAGATTTTCATTTTCTACAAAAAGAAAAAAAATAAAACACAAAACCAAAATGAATTTTCAATGATTCTCAGAAAAAAAAGCATCCTAGAAGGAATTTTGCTTTCATATCTTTCATAAGCAAAACCCAGTGTTTTCACTTGTGATGCAAACTAACGCTTAAAAATACCTGTTTGCACGTAAAATGGGGACACGTAGAAGCATCAGTGTTACATATAGTAAAAGGACAAATGTTCCCTACAATCTCTATTTGGAACCCACAGCCTCCTTCTTGATCTGAGGCACCCATACAACCTTCTCAGATCCCTCCCAGCCTCAATTATTTTAAGGTGCTCCTAGGCTGGCGCAAAAACAATTGCCATTTTTGTCATTGTAAACTGTGATGTTTACTTTGGATAAAATTTTTATTTACACTCACGTAGCACACAATTTTAAAGCGCAAAATTCTCCCTGCTTACTTTTGTTAATGGTTTTGTTTTCACTGCTGTTTTTTTTTTAATATTACACTGCCAAATTAAAGATGGGGAAAAAAGCAAAATTCAAGATATTTTGTTGTATGAGTTCAAAAGGGGACATAAAACAGCAGAAACCGCTAGCAATATATACCAAGCATTTGGCCAGTGTATGGTCAATGAACACATAGCTCGACATTGGTCCCATAAATTTTGTAATGGGAACAAGAGGCTTGAAGAGGAGGATTGCAAACCTCCTTCTGTGATAGACACCAACCAGTTGAGGGCCATTACTGAAGCAGAGTGATGCAAAACAACTTAAGAGTTTGCAAAAGAACTAAATGTTGACCATTCAGCAGTTGTTTGACATCTGCACAAAACTGGAAAACCAAAAAAGCTCAACAAATGGGTATCGTGCAAGATGAAAAAAAAATAAAAGTGATAAAAAAATCACAATTATGAAGTCTGCTCTGTACTTCTGCACAACAAAAATGATTCATTTCTTGATTGCGTTGTGACATGTGATGGCAAATGGATTCTATATGGCAGCCAGTGGTGTTCACCTGGACCGAGGTGAATCACCAATGCTGGACAATGGAAAAGGACTGATTCTTCTAACAAGACAATGCTGGACTGCATGTCTCACAAATGACTC
>VWPV01018921.1:0-14399 GCA_013389885.1 Geococcyx californianus
GGGGAGAAGGGGGGGCTGTGGGGGGGGAGCGGGAGGAGGGAGGGGGAGCGCGGTGCGCGCGCAGCCGGGGGGGCCGGGAGGGAATGGGGATAAGGAAGGGAAGGGATGAGGATAGGGAAGGGAAAGGGCGAGATGGGACGGCATGGGGAAGGAAGGGGAAGGGGAAAGGGACGAGAAGGACGGTATGGTACTGGATAGGGAAGGGGATGGGATTGGGCAGGGGATGGGATGGGGATGAGATAGGGAAGGGATGGGGCAAGCGGGATGGGATGAAATGCAATGGGACCGGTACCCTCTGGGATGGGACAGGGCAGGATGAGATGGGATGGGATGGTGCTTGCTGAGGCAGGGCAGGGTGGAACAGGATGGAACTGTGCCTGCTGAGGTGGAATGTGACAGGCCAGTGCCCACTGAGGCGGGATGGGATGACATGGGATGGAACAAGACAGGCCAGGCCAGAACAGGATGGTGCCTGTTGAGGTTGGGTGGGATGGGACGTGACACAACAGGATATGATGGGACAGGGCCCACTGGGGTGGGATGGGATGCAACACAACCAGACAGGATGGAACACAATAGCATGGTGCCCATTGAGGCAGGACAGTCAGGTTGGTGCCCACTGAGGTGGGATGGGGTGGATGGTGCCCACTGAGGAAAAATGGGCTAGCAGAGGGGAATTCACTGTCCAGGGGGGTGCTTGTGACTGGAGAAAGCCAGTGCCGAGCCCCTGCTGCTGCCCCACAGCTAGTGGCAGCCACCGAGGTGACCCTGTGGAGGTGGCAGGAGGCCTGTGTGGAGACTGAGGCAGGAAGGGCAGGATCCATCTCTCCTGAGCCTACATTCCAGCTCTGGGCTCCTCTACTCAGCCCGCAGTGCAGACTGCTGGCTCGCAGCTTTAGCTGGGGAATAAAACGTTTTAGCAATTAAACAGCCATCAGGAGAGTTGGATTCCATTATTGTTACAACCCAACACATCAGAAACAAACTCATACCTGCTCACTTTTTCTTGATTTTCTTCATCAGTGATGTCCTGTGCTGCTCTCTGTGTGAACTGAGCCTCACAGAGTGGGGAAGTTCTGCCTACCACGAAATAAGGTGCTTCTCGTGTATTAAAGACCTGTCCCTAGGTTTAGCGGGGGATAGCTGCATGCTGTGTGCTTGTTGGTGCTCCTCCACGGTAGAAGTGCCTTGCTCCTATTTCGTTTGACCTGCTTTCAAAGGATACAACACTAAACTGAAATGAGACATCTGACTTGGAAAGAATAATGCCATGTGGACAAAGCAACGGTCCTCTGTCAATCCAGAGCTTCCTATGTGGGTTCCATATATTGACTGTAGTCTGTGAAGCCCTTTGTCAAAGACCTTTAGTCCTTCAAACACATCACTTCCACGTTATTTTGACAGCCTGGGGTCAGGGCAGCTGTTTTTTTCTCACCTCTACCATAGAGCTCTTACTGGAATTGCCAGTGTAGTTTTCTGTTTCTGGAACAAACTGAAACTGTTTGGCAGACAAAACTTTACCATGTACCATCTAGACCACAGTGCCAACTATATCCAGTTTTCCATTATTTTAATTAAAAAACCCCAAACTCTTGACCAAATAAGATCAGTCTCTCAATTGCTGTTTGTTTTTAGTTACCTGCTGCAATTGTTATTTTTAAGGGTTTATATAGCAAATGCAACTACAGCTCATGATAAACACATTTACAAAATGAAGAAAAAAGGATTGTGTCAGCTAGAGAGAGAGAGGGGTGAGAAAGATAAAACAAGCGCAGTAATACACAAGAGGCAAAAAGAAGCAGCAATGATGTTACAGTCACGAGCCATGGACCTTAACTGGCTTGGGAAAGAGATCTGGAAGTTACATTAGCTACTCCCATGAAAGCATCAGATTAGTGTTCAGTGATAGCCATATGAGCAAGTCAAGCTTTAAAAATTATGAGAAAAGGAACAGAGGACAAAACTGTGATAGACTACATTGATTTATAATTCCCTTAAAATATTTCTATTTATAAAGATAGACAATTCTTGGCTTGGATTTGCACTAACGTGCTTTGTGTGGAAGAACATCACGAAGGAGTTCAGAGAGCTCAATACCAATCTTGCTTATGGTTGCTTTCAACAATGCTTCTCTTCATGCAAATACTTGAAAGCTGTGTAGTTTCTAGACTAGAATTTATAGTTTAGCATCATTTTAGAACTGTTCAAACTTCCAATACCCAAAATCATTTGTATACATCCAAATTGATTCACAATTAACTGGTAACAGCAAACAGTTGTCGTTTTCAAGATTAATGGCGATGCACTTCTACATGAGCTTTGGCATCTCAGTCTTGCTGTGCAGCACCAGTATGGAGATCATAAGGTAAATGAAGCCACAGGCTCTTCCTGACCTGGAGACCTTGCATCGTTTGCATCCTCACAGCTTTCTAAATAATTGAATCCTGGCAACTCTGAGAAACTAGAAGTTGAAATAAATGCTGTTTTGGATAAACAAATGTTGTAGTAAGGATAGTTATTGCAGCTCTCAGCAGCTCAGGAGTTAGGTTTGCATTGTTCCTCCACCAGGCAACTGCCTGAACTTGTCTTCTTTATCAGCTACTTAAACGTGTGCCTGAAGTAAGTGCCGAACTGAATTCAACCTTGCCTGCTGGGAGCCGCCTTCACATCTTAGCAGAGACGTTTAAAATTGTGCCCAAGTGTCAGCTTCCCGTGCAGTTGTTGACAAACAATGTGTGAGGGGCGTGAATTCCAGCCTCAGTAAGTAAAATGCATTTTCCACTTATGTTTTGTGAGTTTTCTGTATAAATCAATGCCATTACATAGGTTCCTGTACACATACACACATTTGAAAAGGTTCAGTCAGCTGCATGGAACAGGCAGTTCCTCCCAAAGTACTTCCGCGAGTAGGTAAAAGACATGAAGGATGTGCCTCCTTTTGCTTCCCTTCTAGCAAAGAAGAGGCATTTTACGTGCTACCATAAGATTTCTTTGCTTTTTCAGTTAGCAAAACTGAACAATAACAATCTGTTCCATTTGTGTGCATGTTCTGTTCTTTTTCACTGCTTAAACCAAAAAAAAAAAAAAGAAAAATGCTTCATATTTACCCTCAAGGTTACTCTTAGTCCTAAAATCATTCCGTCACTTTATTTCTACAAGCAATGCAATTTTTTAAACGCTGTAGGTTACTGAGGGGTTTTGACGTAGTCAAAAAAGCCATTGCACAGAGCTGAACATGGGTAGAACTAAGGTTTCAACTTATATGAGCTTTATTTAGAACCAGAACTGTACATCTTTTCAGCACATATTCCGATCTCTTCATCTTGTAAAATATTACAGGCTTTCTGAAGAATTTCAACTGTAAAAAAATGACCTACAGGTAAAATAACTTACTTTAATGCACAAATCGATGGAACAATGTCTCAAACAAAATTATTTTTTCAGTAGTTGAATTCTGACTTGTCTTCATATTTTCTATAAAAGATAATGGAATTGAATATGCACACTTGCATACTGAATGGACCAAAAAATATCCACATTTTATCTCAATGTACACCAACAGGGATGCTAGAGATATATAGGCTTGGCTGCTTTATCACATCCTTGCTCTTGGTTCTGCTTCTCCGTAGTGACACGTAACACAAGGCATGCTTGTTCTCCCTGTGGCTGCCTAAAGCCTGGGTCACTTGTAAAGGTCGTTTTGCAGATTTTCCTGTTTCTTTTTTTTTGGCTAATAATATCTCTCCCTCATTAGTCTTACACCAAGAAGAAGAACCACTTACGGATGATTATTCTTGGTGCAGGTTATTGCTATAGGACACATCATGACCACGTGCTGGTTCTTTATATTATGTGGTGTTTCCTCATAAGTACAAGAGGTATTTAAAAAAAAAAAAAATGCATGGACAACATAGAAAAAGAGATTCCAGAAGTAGGTAACGTCCTCTGAAAAGGCGTAGTGCCTTTCATCCTCATGGGGTGTTTGAAACCCTAATTAATTGTGTGGTGTTGAAAGGTAACCAGAATTTTAGGGTGCTTAATGACTCGACTGTGAATAGGCAACAGTAATTATCAAGATACAAAGTGTACAGAAGAATTGTCTTTGTCTTCCTAAGCGTACGAGGTACACGCTGCATGAGGGATAGCAGATGCGAGTAGGAAAGTGATGCTGATGAATCTATGCTAACAAATATTTCTGATGTCACCGATACAGCCATTGTACATTCTGGATTCCTGCCTCGGTAGCGGCAGCAGCCGCCTCATTATAGAGTGTTTTAATCTCATGTTTAAGCAAAGCTTCACTAGAAGGGAGCCTAAAAGTAGCCAGGAGGCTGGCTTAGTAACTCCAGCACAAGAGAAAGTGCTGAGCTTTCCAGGAGATATATGAATGGACTAGGGGAGTCTTTATAAAGGTTATGAAGTCCTTCTTTCTCCCTATGTCTGAGAACTCCTATTGAAGTGAAAGGAACCTCTGTCCTATTCATTTCAAAGGCAGTTTTGTCAGAAAAAAAGAGCTTGATCAAAGTAGCTACTAAGCATGCTTAGTGGCTAATGTTCAGAGTTAAATGTATCAGCTGTTCCAAACCATTTCTATTTCAAAGGGTTTAGGGGACAGGCAGCCTGCACTTTTTCCTCTTTAAGGTCACCAAAACTTATCAATCAACCAAAACCTGAAATCTAGTATGGAATAGCTACTTGGGAAATTTAAAGCTCTGAATGGAAATTGTAACAGTTGAAAATTAAGTTAAAAACTCCAGCCCAGACAACATGTAAAGCTCAGTAAAAATGCAGCTATAAAAATAGCTGATTCCCAAAATTATCACAGGAAGGTAAAAGGATGAAAGGTGCTTGAGCAAGGAAACAGCAGGAAGCTCCCGATTTGAACGTTTTATACCAATAATATCCATGTCAAGAAATACATTTAAAATGAAAGGAAAGCGTGCTTTATATCTGAAGGTGAACACAGGCACCAGGAGGGGCCATCAACTCTTTAAAGGAACCTGATGCGGCTATTTCCTATTGTGTAAAACCTTGGATTCTTAGTCAAAAGACAAATCTACTCTTGACTGTACTCTTTTATAACGCATTTCAACAAGTAAGGTAACAACAAAGCCATTACGAAACCAAATTAGTTTGGTTTACAATTATATTCCATAACCCTGCACAGTTATACGACACACTACTTCCTTAGAGAACAACCAGTTTACTCAACAGACATTTTGTTTGCTCAACAGGAAGCTTTCATTTTATGAGAAGTCATTCTCAGGTGGTTGTAAAGACATTAACTTTTACCTTGCTAGGCTGAAATTCATCCTTCGTTGATGTTGACGTGCATACGTGTCTATGTTCGTCTCTCTCACCGTTAGTACTCAAATGGAGCATATGTAGAACATGGAGTGAAGCCATCAGCCACCTGTAAGAGTGCAGCTCAGAAACACAAATCTGGGGTTGGTTTTCAAAACAAGCAGGAGAGAATATAAACCAAAAGTAGTGTTCTGGAAAAGCAATACTTTTCCACCAAAGGGTATGTAATAATAAGGATATTCATAGCTTAAATATAGTACATGAATTTATGTGATGGAAATTGCTGTGTCTCAAGAGAGAAACCCACTGAAAATCATAGAATCACAAAATGCTTTGGGTTGGAATGGACCTCAAAGCCCATCCAGATGCAACTCACTGGATCAGGGGGCTCCAAGCCCCATCCAACCTGGCCTTGAACACCTCCAGGGATGGGGCAGCCACCACTGCTCTGGGCAACCTGGGCCAGGGCCTCCCCACCCTCACAGCAAAACCTTTCTCCTTAAGATCTCATCTCAATCTCCCCTCTTTCAGCTGAAAACTGTTCCCCCTCATCCTATGCCTTCACTCCCTGATCAAGAGCCCCTCCCGAGCTTTCCTGGAGCCACTTTCAGTACTGGGAGGTTGCTGTCCTTGGATCCTTCTCCTCTCCAGGCTGAACAACCCCAATACTCTCAGCCTGTCCTCCTATGGGAGGTGCTCCAGCCCTTGAATCAGCTTCCTGGTGCTACTCTGAACTTGCTCCAACAGATCTCAAGTTGGAAGTGACCCATAATGATGAATCACAGACGTTAGAAAGTCTACCAAATGCATTTTGAACCAATTTGACATCACTTAATGTTGAAAATGGTCAGCATGGAGAGAATTCTGGTTCATTTGCTATTTGACACAGAAAACTTGACAAGGAAACCCCAGTGCATCTCCATTGACATCACACAGTGTGTGGTGTGATCTTGCAGATGTTACAGTGGAAGTGTGAAGTGACACCACATTAAGGCAGCTGGTTTGGTTACTCACTTATAGGTTTGGCGAACTGGCCTGGGGCAACAGCTTCTTCTATGTCATTAACTGGAATACGTGCAAGTGAACAGAAGTAGTTAATGCCAAAGAGTGAAATATAGCTCCTGGACATCATGAAATCTCATATTTATATTATTTCTTGTCAGACAAATACTCTTTCCCATTCTCTCTCCTTCCCCCTCAACCCCCCAGAACGGACCTATCCACTAAACAGAACCAGGTGATGCTCGGCACGACACAGACTAGTCCCTTCCTGGCCATTCTGAAGAGTGCTGCAGCTTCCACTGCCAACAAGATGTGTGTGACTTGTGTGAGTGTTGCACTTTCACTTGTTTTACCACCAGGCAAAAAGCAGCTTCACAAAGCAGTGACCACCAGAGAGAAAAAGAATGGTTATGGCTGGAACCAGACAACCACTGTTAGAACTGGTTGTATTTATAGCATTAAGTTTTGAGAAACAACAGCAGGCCTTAGAGAGAGATTTACTCAGCTGTCATTTAGGAAAATCTAGCAGAGAGAAACATAAAAATCAAGTTTACAAATATATACAAATGTATCCCAATGTCTCACAACTCAGGAGGAAAATCCAAGATAATTTAAATTTTTTTTTTCTAAATCAATCTGTTTTGAGGAGCTGAGAGATCCTCAGCTTGTGTTAAAGAAGAAAAACATAAACCCCACATTGCCATTTACAGTACCAGTAAAATAAGAATCATGGAGCATTAAAAACTGTTACAATTTGTATTCAGAGCTCAGAATTCAGAGTGAAGGCATTGCCCTAATGCGAGCTCCAAAACACTCTGCCTGAGCAGTACGAGGCGCTCCCTTTCCTCCTCAGAGCTTCATCTTTCTGCTGACTTTTAGCAGAAGGTTAGAAGTGGGTCTGCTTTCTAAAAATAAATTTGCAGACGACTGTAAAACTAAAAAATCAGGAAATACAGAAAATGTAACGTTTTATAAATGCTCCAAAAGCCACATGCTTACCTAAAACAAAAAAAATATCTTGGTAATTGCTGTCTTCTGGAATAGTGACCCAGATACAATGGTTTTTCTTACTGATTAAAACTGGCAACACATTCCCTGCCCAGCTAGTTCTGAGGTTGGTACGATTTTCTTGAGGGCATCCTCAGCAAGTTTGCTGATGACACCAAGCTGTGTGTTGTGGTCAACATGCTGGAGGGAAGGGATGGCATTCAGAGGGACCTGGGCAAACTGGAGAAGTGGGGCGGTGTGAATCTCATGAATTTCAACAAGACCAAGGGTGAGGTCCTGCACCTGGGTTGGGGCAATCCCAAGCACCAATGCATACTGGGCAAAGAATGGATTGGGAGCAGCCCTGAGGAGAAGGACTTGGGGTGCTGGGGATGAGAAGCTCAATGTGAGCTGGCAATGTGTGCTCACGGCCCAGAAACCAATGGTGGGCTGCACCCAAAGCAGTGGGACCAGCAGGGCAAGGCACTCTCAGAAGACTTCACCTGGAGCCCTGCGTTCAGTTCTGGAGTCCTCAGCACAGGAAGGACCTGGGGCTGTTGGAGTGAGTGCAGAGAAGGCCACAAAGATAATTCAATGACTGGAGAACCTTCTGTACAAGGACAGGCTGAGAGAGTTGGGGTTGTTCAGCCTGGAGAAGAGAAGGTTCCAGAGAGACCTTAGAGTAGCCTCCCAGTGCTGAAAGGGGCTCCAGGAAAGCTGGGGAGGGGCTCTGGATCAGGGAATGCAGGGATAGGACAAGGGGAAATGGTTTTCAGCTGAAAGAGGGGAGATTGAGATGAGATCTTAGGGAGAAATGTTTTGCTGTGAGGGTGGGGAGGCCCTGGCCCAGGTTGCCCAGAGCAGTGGTGGCTGCCCCATCCCTGGAGGTGTTCCAGGCCAGGTTGGATGGGGCTTGGAGCCCCCTGATCCAGTGGGAGGTGTCCCTGCCACAGGGGATGGGACTGGATGGGCTTTGAGATCCCTTCCAACCCAAACCATTCTGTTATTCTATGATTCAGTACATTTTCAGATCTTTGTCGATTGCGTAACTGACAACAGGAGACTAAAAGCCTTGCTTTTGTCATTATGAAGTTTGTAATGACTGTACTACGGGCACTATTGCCGCTATTCATTGCCAACGTAATGCTTTCATTTTCCTTTTGAGTTTCCTTGCAGTCAAGCTAATATTTTTGTTTCTTGCTCCACAGCAGCATTGTTGAGGGACTCTTTTGTTTTCCTGTGATTGCTTTCAGTCCCATTTTCCAGAAAATCTGAGGAAGTACAGAAGACACGACACCACTACTCCAATACCAGTGATGATAAACTTCCCTCTGATTAGCACCACAGTTGAATAAAAGTATAATCTTCCCTTCTAGGGAAAATCCTCTGGACTACAGTTGAGAACAGCAATTTGGGGCAGGGGAATTGCTGCGAGGAGCGAGACCTGGCTTATTTCTGCACGGCAGTCATCACTGGCGAGAGTGGATGAACAGGAAATCGTTTTCACAAAGCAGCCTTTTGCAAGCAATTGTTAAAAGGTGCACAAGTGGCCTGCACTATCGGGGAAGCTGATGAGATCCAGATTGGTGGTAACCTACGGGGCAGTGGTGTTCAGAGGAACAGTGTGACACAGCAAGAGGAGGAGTAGCAACCGCAGGCATCTGGAGAAGCAGGGTGGCTATGTGGTTCTACCCCAGCTGTAGAGAAATACTGAGGAGACTTTCTTTTTTAAGGGACTATTGAAGTGAGTCCAGAGAAGGGGAACGGAGCTGGGGAAGGGTCTGGAGCCCAGGGGTTCTGGGAGCAGCTGAGGGCCCTGGGGCTGTTTAGCCTGGAGAAGAGGAGGCTGAGGGAAGACCTCATCGCTCTCTGCAGCTCCTGGAAAGGAGGTTGTGGTGAGGTGGGTGCTGGGCTCTTCTCCCAAGTAACAAGCGATGGGTTGAAAGGAAATGGCCTCAAGTTGTGCAAGGGGACATTTAGTTGGAGTATTAGGAAAACACTCTTTACTGAAAGAGTGGTGAAGCACTGGAAGTGGTTTCACTTTCTGTCTAGATTACCCAGGTGAGTGAAAACAAGACAAACTCCTGACAAGCTTTGCTCCTGCTACTGAGGATTTGAAGGCTCTAGTAACACTTGTGCCATATGTCCCACACTTGTTCATGCGGAATATCACAGGCATAATGGGAATTTCTAACCCTGAAATCCTGACTGACGCCTATGAGGTTAAAAATCAGGACACCAAGTGCTTCTGGCTGCTCCAGGTGTAGCAAAAATCTTGCAAGACAAAAGAATGACTGAGTTTGCTAATGTTTCTGCAAGTACCTGAGTCGTACAACTAATTAATCATTCTTAGAAACAAAGGAGAAATAAAGGTGTGGAAAATACTGCCATTATATAGAAAGAAAACTACATCAGAGTTTTAGTATAAATCTTAAACTGAAAAAAAATGCCAATGCTATAGTTACATTTTCAAGCAGGCCAAATTAATCCATTCCCCTTTTCCCCTAGGTATTCAGTGGTTGGTTGTTAATTAATTTTTTCACATATTTCTTTCTTGATTTTAAACATATGGATAGCTTTGTAAGCTTTTCTAGAAGTCACAGGTCAATCCTTTAGAGGAAAATGATCCGTAAAGTTGCAAAGAGTCCTAACTCCAACTTGTCTGGATTATCCATAACCTCCTAAGGTTATGAGAATGTTATCAAGCTTTTCCTGTCCTGTTTTTGCCTCATTCCAGCAAAATATAAAAAAACGCATGACAAAATCAGGAAAAAAATCATTTGGAAAATGAAGCAGAATGGTTATTTGCAATTGCTGTTAAAGAAGGAAGTAGAGAGAGAGCCCTCGGTGAGGGGAAGAACAATGCAGAAACAATGGTTAGATAGTGAGGATCACCAGAGTGCAGTGAGAAGACTTATTCTCAGGTGGTGGTGGTAATTAGTTAAATTAATCTGTCAACGTATTTGAGCTGTGCTGCATTGACCTGTGATCTCAAGAACCAGCAGTTGTGGGATGTGTCAGGAAAGTTGTGCTTTACCAGAGCACTATGCAGTAACCCTACAACCCCTTTCTTCTTGCTCCAAGATGGCATTTCTAGTGGTTCTCCTCCCCTGGAGAAAACAACCGTGGCAGAAAACTTTGTGTTTATGAACCTGATTCCATTTCTGGTTCAAAATCATCGTGTAGGCATCATTTAAGTCAAAATGGAGGCTGGTAATAACAAGCTGTACTTGATGGCAGGGGGGTTGGAACTGGATGATCTTTAAGGTCCCTTCCAACCCAAACCATTCTATGATTCAAAGAATTCAAAAGGCTGAGTGTATGCGATCGAGTGCAGACTGAGGATAAAGGTAATTCTACCCCTGTACTCTGCGCTGTGACACTCCCCCTGGAGAATTTTGATGTACAAGACTCAAGTCTAGAGCGCCTCCAAGATGGTTGGGAGCCGAAGCACCTAATGTACGAGGAACATCTGACAGCTGGGATTGCTCTGCCTGGGAAAAGAAGGTGAAGGAGAGGTCTGATGGTAGTGCAGAACCAGGCTGTTCTTGGAGGTCCACCAAGGAAGCGTGGGATGAGCTACATGTGGCAACAAAGGAAACAGATTAAGTATAAGGCAGAAAAATATTCACAGTGACTTTGTTCAAACACTGATGCAGCATCCCAGAGAAGCTGCGGAATCGTTTCACTGGAGATACTTGAAAACCCACTGAACAAAGCTTAGAGCAACAAAACCCAACTTCCAGCCTGGCTCTGCTCTGAGTAGGGGGCAGATGAGCTCCAGAAGCCACTTCCAACCTCAATTACTCTGTTATCCTAAAATGTATTGCAACGCAGAAGGAAAATGAGCTGCTCAGGCTCCCAGAGGTTACCTGTATTTTCTGCTGACAAATGGGAATAGAAGGAACAAGAATCCTGACCATGAAACTTGAACGAATGGGGGTACAGGTCTTTTTTTAAAGACACAATACGTGTTAGCCTTACATTGAAGGCTGAAGCTTCCCCTTTCTCAAGCCCCCAAACCCCTGCAAACACAAACCCCATCACCTCACTGCTGTGGTCTTCAGTGAATGATATGATTTTCAGAAGCAACTAGGGATGAATTCTTAGTTGTGCAGATCTCCAGGGACTGGGAACTGAGGTGCCCGATATGTCAAACAGCTTCTATGATTTAAAAATCTGCTCTAGATGGCTTTGTTCATGATAAATTAGGTGCTTGGTTTTGTTCTTACTTTTAGCACGGGCACAACTAATGCCAAATCAGCATTTGGCCCAGGACCTTAGAGACTTATTTTTCAGAGGCTCTCAAAGCAGAAACTTATTATCATGCAATCAATCATAAACAACTAATCAGTTAATAATTTTGACCCCAAGTTCCCCAAATTTCTCAGGGAAAGTGAAAAATGCAACAAAAATATTTCCACATAGATTTGGTATCGAGCTTTGTGATATCTGTAAAATCTTACCTTTACTCCTCAGATATTGATAACATGTATCTGAGATAAGCTTAAACAGAATTTGCTTTTGATCTGTTTTTAACACAAGGCTTCCCTAGGTCTCATTAGATTCCTAATAGACAGCATCACTTTCGAACAGATATGCACAACAACATATCTGTTGAAACAGAAACAGTAAATACACGTGAAACCCCAGACAAGCAAGTCACATTTTAAAATAATTTTTTTCTTTCAGACGATAAGTTTGAAGCAGGAATAGAGAAAGATTAATTATTGTTTTGGGTTTGAAGGATTCTAAAGCTTCCTCCAATTTTTGGGTAATTCTCTCTCTTTCAGCCAGACTGCAATTTCACACTGTCAGGTGTGGCTGAGGAAATTTGCTGTTATTGAAATCCTCCTTCTTGCCACTCTGTATCTGCGATGCAGGTGCATTTTGCTGTGCCAACAGCCTGTGTTTTGTTTAACTCAACTCTTACCAGTGTCCTCCACGCGAGCTGTAGCTGCTGCAGGAGCACAAATCTGCCCACCCAGTGCTACGTGCCAACGGTGTGACTGATCAGGGAAACCCGTCCTCTCTGTTTGACCTTTTCTAAAGGGTAGTAAAAATGCAGCTGAGATGACCAAAAATATGACAGTCTTACCCTTTGGTTACACACCAGTTGCATAGAAGTGAAATACATGCAGCACTGCTGAAGAAGCACACCTTCACCTCAAAGAAGCGACCACTGAGGGAGTTTTTTACCATCATTCCAAAGTTTGCCTTTTTATTTTCTGCCTTTGCTTCACTGGTATCTGTGGTTAATGTGCGGTAAGAACCCAGGCTGCAGTGATAGGGTGAGGGGGAATGGCTTTAAATTGGAAGGGAGAAGATTTAGAGTAGACATAAGGAAGAAATTCTTCGCGATGAGGGTGGGAGGCCCTGGCCCAGGTTGCCCAGAGCAGTGGTGGCTGCCCCATCCCTGGAGGTGTTCAAGGCCAGGTTGGATGGGGCTTTAAGCACCCTGATGCAGTGGGAAGTGTCTGGATGGACTGGAACTGGATGGGCTTTAAGGTCCCTTCTCACCCAAATCTTTCTATGATTCTATGTGCTCAGCTCTCCAGCCTCTTGACCATTGGGGGGTCAATGAACACCCCCTTTTCCTGGAGTAGAAAGGGGTTCTTCCAGTCCCGCAGTCAGATTTGTACCTGTTCACTTTTGTACCCTTGAGCTTTTACGTGACAGTTAGTTTCACTCTAACATCAGATATCAGAACGACACAGAATTGTTTAGGTCGGAAAAGACCCTTGAGATCATCAAGTCCAACTGTTAACCTAACACTGCCAAGCCCATCACTAAGCCATGTCCCAAAGTGTCTTTATACCTAGATGACCAACTCAAAAGATGATTAATAAAACAGTGACTCTCTATCACCTGCAACGTATTAAAACATTCTGAAGTGGGAAGTTATGGTTCTGTGTATGCGGTTTTCCCTTCCTGTTGGCACCTCTTTAACAACATGTTTTGTTCTGCTCCGTTACCACTCTGAAAGTGAACAGATTCTGCACATGACAGAGCAACCACCACAAGGAACTGTAGGTCTTGACACATCGCTGGGGTTATTAATTTCACGACAAACGGCTCCTCAGGTCTTCATTCCACTGCGGGCAGAGACACGTGGGTCATGTTGAACCAGCACTGCAAAAGCAGTTGCTTTTCTCCAGCTCAGAATGAGAATGGAGCTCTTTTCTGCTCCAGCATCAGAAGATTTGATGATGTTTTTCCCAATGGATCATGCTGTGGCTTAGCTGTAATCTGTGTCTCATTTCTGCATTTATGCTGTTCCCTTGGACACATCATCATTCAGACTATGCTTTGAATATATTAAATCCTATGAATTTGTTTCCTACTGTAACCATACCTTTGGTCTGTTAGCAAATACGCTTTCAGAGTTTATTGCCACTTTAATGTTTATGCATGAGGCACGGAGGAGCCGGAGCACTGGATGGGTGCAACCAAACCCCATTTCCTTCTGCCGTGTGATTTAGAATCTGAACATCACAACCTCAGTTCCTGCCCTTCCTTTCAATAAAATTTCACAAGTGCTTCGTTCTAAGTATTTTCAGGACTGGTTTCATTTATGTTATTTGGTTTGTGTGTTTAGTTTTTAAATCAGAAGTTCAGGTAAATTCCTGTTATCCTGGTTTGTGGCTGGGCAGAA
Organism: Geococcyx californianus; assembly: GCA_013389885.1. NCBI lineage: Eukaryota > Metazoa > Chordata > Aves > Cuculiformes > Neomorphidae > Geococcyx > Geococcyx californianus. The sequence continues at coordinate 13,949 of VWPV01018921.1, forward strand.
CGGCCCTGTTAATGTGAAAAGCCATTGGGTTGTTGTTTAAAAGATTCAGTGCAAATTTGATAACGGTGTTATAAAAATCGTGGAGAAAGCTCATTTTGCTGCCAGCAGGAAGAAAGTGGAGGCTGCGAGATCCTGAGCGCGCTCCTCTGGCGTAGGTGTGGCTGGGGGCAGGCAGCCAGGCTAGCATCGTCCACCCAGGCCGAGGGTTTGCTCCTCGCCAAACACTTCCAAAAGCCACCATTTACAACTCATTTAGAAACACACTTGACAAAACAAGTTTGATTTCAGGTATACCCAGCAGTCCATTGAAGTATGTTGCTAACGACGTCTGTTCTTACTCTAACCCACAGCAACACCTCACTGTTTCACTCCTGAAATTTGCTTTTGTTGGGAATAGGATCATAGAGTCATGGAGTGGTTCAGGTCGAAAGGGAACTCAGAGCCCATCCAG
>VWPV01018922.1:0-13459 GCA_013389885.1 Geococcyx californianus
TGAGTGCTGAAGGCTGAAGGACTTGTGTCTCTCTGACTATTTGCATAGGGACTGCCATCCCCTGGGCTTCCTGACTGTGCTGTGTCTCCTACACCCTTGTTCCCCTGAAATGGGACCCCACCAGTTGGCCATGTCAGTCCATCAGGTATGAAAGATGCTGGATTGGGGGCATTTAAAACTGAATTCAATCCAGTGCCAGGACCCTCTGCTCCCTGGGGAGCACCAGCTGCCATGTCCCAAGGCTGCGATCCTCCGATTGATGGAGACATGGGTGCTCCTAGGGCAGCAGCAAGGTCAGGGCTCACTGGCATCTCTGTCCCATTGTCAGGTGCAGGCAGAGTGCTGGCCCCAGTGCCTGGGTAAGCAGCCCCAGGAGAGCTGGAGGTGTCCATGGAGAATGGCAGGGCAGCAGGAAGCAGGGGTGGCTGTTCTCCAGCAGAGCTCTGCCATGGGGTAGGCTGCAGGGATGGCTCAGCCAGATCCGCAGTCCCCGTGTCTCCTCTGGGCAGCCCAGTGGCCAGAGCTGGGGGATTCACATCAGTGTCTGCATCCATGGGAACCCTCAGGGTTGGCAGTGAGGTGACCTTGTCCCCTATCACTGTGGGTGCCCCACTGACTGCAAACAACGGGGCTGAACCAGGAGTTTCTGATGATGTCCCAGGAGCTCCCTGCCCATCCCCACCACTGGCTGGTGCCAGCGAAGCAGCCGGGCTCAGCACTGCCTGGCCAGGAAGGAGGGAGGACTCCCCTGGATTCCCCACTGTTCCCAACACTGTCACACTCTCTGGAGGCAGGTGGGGTGTATTGGCTGTGCTGAATGCACCATTTACTGCACCTCCAGACACTGAACCTAAAGGACTTTCCTTGGTGGTCAGGGTTATTTCTCCCAGAGGCTCTGGGATGATGCCTACAGCCTTGCTTACTGCCCCGTCCTGCTGGGTCACGAGCAGTTTCTCATCACCAGGGCTTGAGGAGTTGGTACTGGCTTCACTTTGGATCTCCACAGGCAGGGTTACACCTTCCTCGACGGCTCCTGGGGCTGTGGTCAGCCCTTGGCTCAGCAGTACAGTGACACCAGCACCTACGGTGTTGTCAGCAGTTGGCTGTGCCCCCCAGGTGACTGACAGTGGAGAGGTGCTGGGGAAGATCACATCACCAACAGTGGGGTCCAGATCTGCCCCTTCTTTGGCCACATCCACAAGGACATCTCCCTTCACATCTGCAATGAGAGGGGTGGTCCCCAGGGGCTCATTAGGAGCAGCTCCTGTTACATCATGCTCAGCTTCTGGGGTGACAGCAGGGTGCTGTGTGGAGATGGAGACAGCAGTCGTGGCTGCAGTGGGAACAGCCAAACCTCTCTCGTTGTCCTGAGATGTGTTAAGAGGCTTGGTCACATTGGTCAAAATTGGTGTTGTAGAGCCGTAGCTGCTCACTGCTGTCACCAAAGCACCCGCCTCAGCCCCAGGAGGGACAGACGGGCTCACAGAGCTCCCCACAAGGATGCTTTCAGCCATCTCTGCATCAGCCGCTGTGGTGCTCGTCTCTGCAGTGTCCGTCACCAGGGTATGGGGCCACTCTGTCTCTGCCATCATGGGAGAAGCTGTCCCCACAGTAAACGGCTCCTCAGTGGTGACAGGAACAGCAGCAGCAGCCCTGAGCCCTGCAGAGAACCACAAAGCAGAGTGTTACTCAGAGCCAGCAGCCTGCCAGGCTCAGCCTCTCCAGAGGAGCATCAGGATGCTCCCACCCCTTCTTAAGCCCTGCTGCCTCATGTCACGGCCTTACAAGGCTCTAATTTAAGGGTCGAGCAACACAGCCTGGGCTGCCTTAGGCACAGCACTTCACAACCACCTTTGCATCCCCAGCATCAGTAGCCACCAGCTGAGAGAAGACACAACTCATCACCGGTCAGGGAGAGACCCAGTGCAAGTGCAGAAGCAAAGGCAGCCTTAGTTCTGCTGGGCATGGTGCCTCCTGGCCGCTGGGTAGAGCTGGGGTCCAGTAAGTCTGGTTCGTAGTCCCAGGGGTGTCTGTGGAGCTGTGCCTCCTGAGGACAGCCCTCAGCCCTCTTTGCCTCACGGGCCCCTGAGCGCAGTCACTTCTACGGAGCCAGAGGGGGTCTTGCACTTTTTTGTCTTTCAGGTGTCTGAGAGACATTTAAAAACACTTCACCCAAAACCAGGGCTTAGTGAAACATTTCCTGAATGCAAATGTCTTCTTACCTTCTGCAGTTACAGAAGGTTCATTAAACCTCTCCCAGGATGTAAGCCTGCCTGTTCCTGCTCCTGCTCCTGTCCTACTTGCCCCCAGCTGGGTGCAGGCACCCAGGGGTTCCCTGCCCATGGAAGGAATACTCAGCATCTCCCAGGACCAAGCCCTGCTTATAGCTCCCTCCTCCTTCTGCCAAATTCCTGACCCACATCCAGGAACTTCTCTGAAAGGGGAAAGAGACACCACCCCAAAACCCATGAGTTTCTCCCAGCACCTACTGGCACCCACAGGTGTCGTTCTACCCTGTCTTATTTTGGGGACAGAGATAAGGGCTCTGGGGAGACAAAGCAGCCAGGTGGATCTGCTGACACTTGTTTTTAGGCAGCTGCAATTAGGGGAGACAAAGGGTACCCTGAGGGTGAGACCCAGCAGGGTTTCACCGCAGCCTGACAGCCCAAGCCTGCTCCCTAGCCTGGTGCTCCGGTGCATCAGGTTTCCTCTGCCAGGCAGTCAGATCTCCCTGCAGCAGAGGTGCCTCCAACCTCAGCTCATTAATTTGTGGATAACTTGTGCTGGAGTCATTAGTGAACATTATCTCCTATGCTAGACCAGTCCTTGAGGGACCACCTTCCTCCAGCCTCCTATATCCCCTCCCAGCCAGCTGCTTTCTCATCATCCCCTTCATGCCCTTCTCCCATCTTTCCCCACTGAAATAAAATCTTTGCAGCAACTTTCATCAGTCAGGGAAAATAAAGTACCTCCCAGACAAGTCCCCCCGGGTTGGTTTGGCACAACCCATCCCAGTAACTCCATGTTTTATCTTAATTCTTCTACACAGAAGGAAACATCATCTACTCCTCACCACCCATTCATGGGAAACTTGTATGATAGGGGTCCCACATCGAGCATCAGCATTTGCTCTTCCCCAGGATATGAAAGGGATGAGTGCATCCCTGGAGCCTCACTCTGCCAGCTGGCTGCCCTTGGCTGTCTTGCTGGAGGGTACACAGCTTCACACAGTCTTCCAGGCTGGGCTCTTGCCTCTCCCACAGGTCCAAACCTGCACCCAGCTCCTCAGGGTGATGCCTACCCTGTAAAACATTTTTCCAGCTCTTCTGCTGCCATGTATTGCAAGGACTGGTCATAAGAGGAGTTTTCAGTGCAGCCAGGAGGAAAAAGCACCTCACAGGTGTATCTGCTGTGGCCTGCAAGGACTTGGGTAGCATGTGTGCTAGCAAAAAAAATAGAGGACCTACCGTGCAGAATCCATAGGCAGCAACCCACAAAGGTAGAAAATGTCCATCTCCTGGTCCCCATGCCTCACGCCTTCGCGCAGGCAGAGAGCTGGGAAGCTCAAAGGGAGGTGAGAGTGGTGAGGAGCAGCTTTGTCCGTCCCTCCCTGCCTGCCTCTTTTGCAGAGCTGGAGTCCTGCAGGTGCAATCCTGCTCCTGCTCCCTCCTATTTATGGGAATGGCAGAAAGAGGCAGGTTGCAGTCACCGTCCCCTCCCATCCCCAATGCTTTCCCTCCAATGTCCCTGTCACCATTCCTCTCCTGTCTAGCCCTCCCCTTCCAAAGGGCTGGATGTCCCATTCAGCCAGGGCACAAGTTGTGGATTACACAAAGGACGCCTGGCAAGGACCCACTCTCCCCAGGGACATGGGCCACCAGCCTCAGCTGGCAAAGCTGAGCCAGAAGCAGTGCATGGCACTGCCAATAGTGGCATAACAGCCATGCCATGGACCCCACAGGACCTGCTCCCCACAGCAGTTCCTCTGTAGTCCCCATGAGAGCTACTCCCCACAGCAGCCAACCCACAGACTCCACAGGACCTGCTCCCCAAGCAGGGGAGAAGGCCACAAAGCAGCACATGGTGGTAACGGGGCAATGCCGGCTGGTGCCACCATGCTTGTAGGGACAACGTGGGAACCAAAATCAGTGGCTGAGATGTGTCTCAGATCAGGGCAAGGGAGGACACAAACCTTCCTTTGGCTCATGGCTTCACAGGATGGGTTATAAGTGCAAGATGTAAGGCTGAGGGCAGGATCTGGGATGTCAGCTGAGTCCCCCAGCACTCAGCTGTGACTGCGAGCCCTGGACATCCCCATTCAGGGCCCCAGTGGGATTTTACATCTACACCTCACTACAGGCACACCAGTACCACTGTGCTGGGATGGAGTGAAGGGCCAGAGAAGCTCTTCTGCAAGGTGTGATCAGCATTCCCAGAGGCTGGAGCAGGAAAAGGTGCAAAGCTAGACCCCCTCATCTGTTACAGGCATCCCCTGGGTCACGTCACCCCAATCCCCTGGGTCACTTCACTCCCATGTCTCCCCTTCCTCCTTCTCTATTTCCCCTGGAGCAGCAACTCCCGTTCCCCCCCTTGGGAACTGCTGCCAGCGCCACACACCCCCCCACCTCCCCCGGCACAACACCATGAACAGCATTATGCAACCCCCGCATACATGGTTTTGTAATCAATTTAACGCCTCTTAACCAGAAATGCCCCCAGGCCTGCTGCCCAGTGTTATGAGAGGTGTTGTCAGGCAGTACACCGTGTGCCCCCCTGAGCTGATCTCCATTGGGCAGGTGGCAGAGGCAAGGCACACCAAGCAACACCCCTGGAGCGTCAACGGGGGAAATGCCAGGGGAAGCCAAGTCACGGCCAATGAAACCCCATCCTATAAACCCACGCATTACCCCCGGCAGCGGGAACAGAGCACAGATGCTAAATGAGGGGAGAGTCCCGGTCAAGCGGAATGAATGCCTGCCTGACGGAGAACATGCCAGTGCGGGGACAAAGCCAGGAGAGAACAGTGAGTTAGGGTCCCATGCAACCAGCACTGCAGATCGCAGGGTGATCACCCAGTCAGTGACCACCCAAGTGGCTGCCACACCTGGGCTGATGGAGGATTAGAGGGATGCAAACCCACCGTGGGACAGTCGTTCCTGCCTGTGCTGACAATGCTAGATCACTTTGGAAAGCCACCCAGATGGGGAATATGTGCTGACACTGGAGAGAGAGTTGCTTCAGCTGGTGTTTGAGGTGCAAAATGTGGTAGGAACCACAGGGATTGTTGCAAACATGCTCTTTAGCACAGGGGAAAATAACTCAGCTGAACCAAGGCACTTCCAGCCTACCTCACCCTCAGCCCACCTGTGAGCTGCTACCCTTAGAGCGCTGGGATCAGTGCCATCCAGAGACCCCCATGCCTGTGTCTCCTGCCCACTCTGTCCCCCAAAAGCCCTGTTTCACTGCTTTTCATCCAGTAGAGTCACGGGATTAACAAACCAAGCTCATCCGTCTGTGCTGGTATTTGGCACAGCCTCCCAGGAAGTCTGGGCCACCATGGGTCATCCCTCATCGCAAGGATGTTGCCCTGTTCTCACTCTGGGAAGGGGCTTTTCATTGATCCTGCTGCGATGCCAGAAACAAAGGTCCCAGCAAGCCATCAGCTCCAGCAAAGATAACCATCATCCCCAGTTTTGAAGGACCAAAGTCCCTCAAGACCCCACAGCCAAGAGGTACTTTTCTGAATCCCAGCACCTGGGGGCTTTGTGCCATCCAGCATGGCACAGCATGGTGCCTTATCAGCCTTCCTGGAATTAATAGGCTTGTTGTTCCAGCCCCATGGAGATCATAGCATCTCCTGCTGGCACTGCTCCGGCCTCCTGGCAAGGGCATTTGGAGAGGGCTCAGGGAGTAGGGAGGGGGGGGCACACCAGGTTATCCATCAACCCCACAGGTTCTGGGTGACTTGGCAAGCTGGGTGTGTTGCAACACCCTCCTTCCACACAGCAGCAGCTGGGCTACAGCCACTGGTGGGGGTCACGGGAAGGGACCTCTGAGTTACAAGGGACTCGAGATGTGCCTCACGGTACTGCTGGGTCCACCGAAAGGTCTGCTTCTTAGGACAGTGTTGACAGTGGGTCACAGCTAAGAGGCTGAGAAATTATTTGCAGGCTGGGAAAGCAGTGGGATCCAGATCTGACCTCTTAAGCCCCCTCTGGTCACGAGTCCATGGCAGACAAGCAGCCTTGGGGTGAAGGCGATGATCAGCATCCTCAAGGATGGCAGGCACAGAAAGCACGGGCAGTGTCAGGAGCTTGTCAGAGCTCGGTGTCCCCAGCAGCAGGGCAGTGACCAGCATCCCCATGTACCCCCATCATGTCTCTCTTCTCCCTCCCGGGATTGGTAGCAGAGGCGCTCATCAAGACAGGAGCACACCCCCCCTCCCTGCCACCCCCCAACCTCAATAATGGTGGAAGACAGCTGTGCTGGCAGGGGACAGCAAGTGCCCCGGTCACCTATTCATCCCAGCACTTCAGGACCTTTTCCTCCCTTTGTGACGCAGTTTGGCTTCATTACTCTGGCCTTGGCTCCCAGCCATGTCCTGGGGTCTGAAGTTATGGATTCAACAGCCGGAGAAATCAGCCCAGTGGGATGTGACGTGGGAGGACTCTTGGCCTGGCTCCACAGCGTAGGCAGAGCATGAGGATTTCTTTCCCAGCACCCCATTAGGCATCCAGCATGGGAACCCCTTCCAGAAGACTTTGCCAGGCTCCCTGCCCAGGTGCTAAGGGACCTCTCTTGGTGCTAATGGCTCCAACAAGCCCCAAGAAGCCAGGCAGCATTCTAGAGAGCAAAGGAGCAACTCTGGATGCAAGGGGCATCCCAAAGGGGAGCAACTTGATGAGCTGCTTGGGCTCAGTCTCCAGTCCCAGCCCAGCTTCTCCCAGCCCTTGGAGGTGGCACCCTTGGAGGTGAAACCAGGCCACCTTTCCCCATCCTGTCCAGCTGCTGCTGGGTCCTTCCCATCTGGGTGACAACCCAGGGACCCCAGCAGCCATCCTTGGTTTTGGCATCTCATGGCCCCATGCATGCCCTTCCAACCCTCCCTGTACTGGCTCAGGCTGCCAGCAAAGAGCGGGGATCAGCTGAAAAATAACCCCCAAAGAACAACAGAGCTATTTTGCTAATTATTTCAGTTTTCAATCTCCCGGCGAGGTGACTTGCTTAGGCTAATAATTGCTTCAGTTGGATTTTATCTGGGTAATTAATCAGTTAATAAATGACTTTGCTGCAGGGGGACAGACGCTGTGGCTGTATGCTTAGCTTGGGACTGGAAAAAAACAGGGAAGGAGAACAGCCCACGGGATTTCCACAGTCCCATGGAGAGCATGTGGAGTGTCACGGGGTGGAGAGCACCAAAGCAGGGACCCCCAGCCTGTTGGTGTGCTGAGACAACCTTAGGAGTGTCTGTGGTGGCCCTCGCCAGAGGGGACAGCCCTGAGCCTGTCTCTGCTGCCAAGCTTTAAAGACTCAGCTGGTTTTCCTTGTGCAGCCAAAAATTGGGAAAGGCAACTTGGAGAGAAACGTTTTAATCTTTGCCATGGAGAATGTGAGGTTTCACTTTGCTGCCTGGCCCGTGCTGGTGTGGCTATGCTTCTCCATGATGCTGCAGGCAGGACAAGGAGAGCTGTCCCAGGACAGGACTCCAGTGGGACAGGGGAGCTCTCTTCCTCTCCTGCCTCTTTCCCAGAGCCTCCCCTGGCACCCTCCTGGCCCAGTCTGGATGTAAAACTGGACCAACTCTCAAAGACCTGGAGCATGGCAGCCTCCTCAGGTTGCAGATCCTCAGAGATCACCACCTCCAAACCCCTGAGTGCGTTGGGCACAGCAGTACTGCCCAGCGGCGGGGGGGGGGGCGGCATGGGAGGGGGCGAGGTGGTTCAAGTCTTCATTGTCTCACCCGTGGGTTCCCAGGGTGGCTTTAACTCCTGAGGCAGCTCAGTCCCAGCCCCACGGGGTCCCCTCCTCCCAGAGCTGCAGGGGGGATTCCACCACAGGAGCCAGGCCTGGTGCAGGGTGGTGGTGGGCTCGGGCTCTACAGACAGGTTGCAGGAACGGGAAGGGACATCCCAGGTGACGAGGAACACTGGAGGCCCTCTAGGGGAGCAGAGTGAAGAATGGGGGTTTGCTAGGTTCAAGGGGAGCTGTACAGATTAGCCCAAAGGGCTGCAACAGCCATCGAACAAGGAGCTGGGAGAAGAAAGCTTGTCAGTTCACATGGGTGCCAACCCTGCAGGTCTTGGCCAGATGAGGAACAGCAGTCAGGTCCTCCTCTTCTCTCGCCACTCCACTGCCAGGCCAGCACATGGGAACACCGTCTGCAGATCTCCACGGAGCTGAGGGGGAAGGACAAGCATCAAACCATGCTGAGAAGGTCTCCTGCCCCTGTTACCCACCTAGGAAGGGCCTGACCCTCAACTACAGCAGCTAAAGGAGGGTCTCCTTTTCATCTGAAAGGGCTCGAGGTGATATTCAATGCAAGACCCAGCTGGATCCCTCCCCGCTGGCGGCCAGACCCCTTCCCCAGCTGGCTGGACCATGGCTGGCAAATGAAAAGCAGCACATCATCTCAGCTCACTTCACCTTGGACAACACCATCTCCTGCACTGTAGTGTTCTTCAGGTCCAGGGGAATGGTTAGCCTCAGCGACAGAAAGAGAGAGGCACCTAGGGACAAAAAACATGTCTCAGATTATTGCCCTTGAGCCTTGTGCTGTGCCAAAGTATCCAGGGGTCTCTCCTCAGGATCACTGGCACAGATGCAGGACATCCTATTGGGTTAATTATGTCTTGGACACCGCACTGTCAGGAGAACAACCATCCACCTGCAATGCCAACCACATGTCCCACAGAGCATCAATGTCTTTGTATTGAGAGCATAGCAAAAGCAGTGGGTCTCAAGGACTCCCGTGAAATGGCCCCGAAGCCACCTATACTGGGGGGGTGGCAATGCCCATGGGGCACTGCACTTACTGGCATTGGCAGTGGGACAGATGGGCGTCGTCATTGGCGTCACTGGCGGGTCTGCACAGGTGCTGGGGGCAACCTCTGTGGTCTGAGTTGAGACGGTGGTGGGGTAAGAGGGCTCCATGCCTGGGCGAAGCAAAGTTATGTTAGCACTGTCTGCAGAGAGGTACAGGGTGCTCCTACACCTGGGGACAGACCAAGCCTGAAGGAAGCCACCCACATGAAGCCATCCAAGTACATGCCCAGCATCCTCGTGGGGATTTGTCACCCTGACCATGCCCCTACTCTCCAGACACAGCACAGCTGCACTCACCTGTGGCTGCACTGGGGGTCTCAGGTGCTGTCGGGGTGCTTGGGTTTGACTCCTTGGTCAGGGTGGAGATGCCAGGGGTGGTCTCAGCTGTGGTGCCTGGTTCGCTGTTATCAGAGGTGTTCCCAGGAATGCCTGTGATGGTATTGGGGTCAGCTGTGGTGTCTGACAGGGTCATCAAGGGCTCAGCCGAAGTGTCTGTCAGCACTGGTGCAGTGGGAGGAGGTGTGGTGGGAGAAGAAGTGCTGCTGGTCCCCAGGGGTGTGCTGGACCTCTCCAGGGTGGAGGCTCCTGTTTCAGGGCTGGAGGGAGGTATTGTGGCTGCAGCAGTGGAGGCACTGGTGGGCAGCAGTGCTGAGGTTTCCAAGGGTGTTATAGAGGTAGGGTGAGTCGGGGACACGGTTGCTGTCACATCCACGGTAGTGGTTCCTGCAATGAGGTGGAAGAATGAGGCATACAGTGAAAGGCTGAAACCATGGCTGTGCCAGGAACAGCATGGTATCACCACTAGTGTGAACTTCCTGATGCACCCGAGCTACCCATCAGCACTGGAGCATCAGGGCTGGGGATTCACTGTCTTTCATGGATCAAGCATGTGGATCCCTGAGTGAGCATCAGCAAGGCAGGCCACATGAATCCCCTGGCCGACAAAACAGGAACAAGCCATGGGCACCTCCAGACTCAGTTTCGGGGCACAAACTGCTGTAGGTGCCAGCACTAAGACCCGTTCCACCACCTTCACCCATCCCTGAAGGAAATCAGACAAACCCGTCTGACAGGAAGAGCCGTGCAGGAACTGGCAACCGTGACACCGCTGGGACCGCAGCAGCAACAGTTTACACAAAGCTTTCAGCTGCAGATAGTCAGGAACTGATAGCGCCGGGTGATGATAATGGCAACGGGGGAACAGCCCCACAGAGAGGGGCACGGAGGAACAAATCCTGCTTGCAGGTCAAAATGAGTCCTTAGAGCTGTGCTGTGACTCATGAAAGCTTAGGGGGTTGAGGGACATGGGAGGACCGTCCTTTCTGCCCACATGGACCCCATATTTGGGCCATCTGCTGTCCCTGGGGAGGCCCAGGCATCTGTAACCCTCTCCAAAAGGATGCACACAACAGCCTGGCTGCCTGGCTCTGTGCCAAGGGGTGCCTGCAAAGTGGCAGCTTTGTGTAGCTAGACTGGATTCCCTGGTCATCGAAGCATAAACCCAGTGAGTCTGGAGATCTGCTCACTTGGGGATGGGAACCAAGCCATGAGCCACCGGCTGCTTTCAGACAGCCCCACCAGAAACTCCCGAAGTTCCCCAGCAGCCACTCCCACCCTGAGCTGCTGCAGGTAGCAGCCTGTTAAATAATGATGAGGAGAAGGGCAAAGGTCTGATCCCAGCCCATGCCCAGGTGGGTGTCTGCACTGAAGGGCCTCATCCTCACACAAAGGAGCAGCTATAATTCCACCTCTGCTTCTCTTCAGTAAACTGCAAACAGCACCCACAGCACTTCACTTCCCACACCCCACCAGCACCTGATGCAGGCAAAGCACCCCACCAGCCTGGGGAACAGTGCTCCCTACTCGCCACCCGCCCCACGGAAAGCATCGCATCCCACTCAGCCCTTACCCAGAGCAAGGTGCAGCGCGGCGAGGCTCAGCAGCAGCAGGGGCAGCCCCCCCCTCCACCTCACCATGGCCGAATGGCCGGGAGCTGATGCTTTCCTGCAGGCACCGCTCCCCACGGCCCCAGCACTAGGATTTTTGGGACTCCTTTTCCCAGAAGAAATGGAGCATTCAGGTGGGTCCTTTTACTCCCCTGGTGCTGGCAGTGAAGGGGAGGTTACCACCCAACACGGACACTTCCAGGGAGCGATGCAATGCTGAGCAGGTATCAACTGCACGGCTGGACCCAGGGCAGCCACGAGCAGCAGGCAAGGCCAGACACCACTGCAGCAGACCAGGTTCCTGCAGCCGTGGACCGCGCTGTCGTTTGCCTGTTGAGAGGATGCTGACAACGGGAAAAAGCCCAGGGAAGCAGCGGTGCTGCCTGACACCGTCCCTGCACGTCACCACTGGGGCGATGTTCGGTGGCTCCCAGCATCAACGCCCTCAGGAGACAACAGCTCGCTCTGTCGGAGCGTGAGGAACTGGCTGAGCGAACAGAAGGCACTCAGGAAGGGCGTGCTCCAGGCTGAGGGTTTGTCCCCTGGACCGTCTGTACAAACATCACTTCCCCATGTCACAGCAAGTCACGGCTCAAGTACCGCTGACAGCCGGAGTCGCTTCCTTCTTCTTGGGGTCAGGGACAAGACTAGTCGGAGGCGCCTGCAGGCACTGGGCCAGGGTACAGGCGCTCCACAGGGGACAGAAGTCTGCCGGGGCACAGCCACCTTGCTGCTGCACAGGTACACAGGAGCACAGCTGCATTGACAGCATCACCGGGGTACAGTGCCGGGGTGCTTTCACACTGTAGGCATTCGGCCAGGGTACTCTTGTCAGGATATAGCCACTCTAATGGGATACAGGGACACCGGAGGGATAGGCATGGCCAGGGGCACTAGTACAATCCTCCTGCCTGTTTCAGGTGCAAAGAGGGGGGTATTGCCACGGTACAGCTGCAGCCCCAGGGTAAAGGTCCCTGAGGGAGCCACCAGGCATAGGAACACCAATGGGACATAGCTGCCCAGGACAGGGCTCTGCCAGGGTACAGTCCTGCTCCTAGAGCCAGGGAACAGCTGGAGTACAGTCATGCTGTCGCGGTACAACCATACTGCAGGGTACAGTGGGGTACAGCCACATTGCAGGGATGCAGCCAGGGTGCAGTCACATCCCCTGGGTACTGTCACATTGCTGGGATACAGCCATACAGCTGGGGCACAGTCACACCACCAAGGTACTGCAGGAGTACAGTCAGGGTACAGTCACACCACAGGGGTGCAGCCACACCACCGGGATACGTTCACACCACCAGGGCACAACGGACTCCGCTCCCCCCGGCGCACCGCCGCCGCCCATGCGCCGGACCGGGAATGCCCCGCCCTGAGCTCCGTCCCCGCTCTCCAAGCCCCGCCCCCAGTACCCGGGTCCCTCCAAGCTCCGCCCCCGCAATGCCTGTCTGCCCTTAGCCCCGCCCTCTTTCTCCAAGCCCCGCCCCCATCGCAGAGACCCCCTCCAAGCCCCTCCCCTGCCCGCCCCAGGTCCCCCCCCCCCGCCGTGCTCACCCGCGGGGACAGTGGGGGTTTCGGGTGAGGCGGGGGTGCCGGGGCTGGTCCCTGCCGAGGTGCCTACTTTGCGCCCGGGGCCCTCCGTACTGGGGCCGGGGGCAGCCGGGCTCGTGGAGGGCTCGTGCGGAGCGGCGGTGGGTGCTGGCGCGGAGGCGCTGCTGGCGCTGGGGGCTATGCTGCCCGGCGGCGGGGGTTCCGCCGGCCCTGAGTGGGTGCTGAGCGTGGAGCCCACTCGGGTCGAGGAGGGGGGAGCAGAGGTGGGGGGAGGCTGTGTGGGCATTTCGACTACAAACGACGTGACAGCCAGGGCCATGCTGGTGGCCACGGGCGTGTCAGCGGCCACCCTGGCACAGGTGGATGCCGTGGCCGTGGGTGCTGGTGCTGGGGTGCTGGTGGTGAGCACCAGCCCTGCTGGGGTAGGCTTAGGCTGCGCCATGGAGCCTGCAGGTGACCCAGGTGTGCTGTGGGCCGTGCTGCCCCTCGCCTGCACCGTGGGGATGCTGGAGGCCACCTGGCTGCTCCCTGGAAGCGTTGGGGTGCTCGCTGTGAAGGCACTTGCCAGCGCCTCTGGGGTGGAGGTTTCAGGGCTGGAGCGAGGGATGGTGGCTGCGGCAGTGGGCAGGAACGCCGTGGTCTCTGCGGGTGTCGGGGAGGTGGGGTGCATCAAGGACACTGTTGCTGTCACCTTCATGGCGATGATGCCTGCAAAGATGTGGGAGAATGAGGCACTCAAGGGCTGGCAGGGAAAGCCTGAAACCGGGGATCAGCAGTAGCATCCCCACCACCATGAGCTCCTTCAAGCAACCCATCGATCATGGAGCACCAAGAGTGGGGATTCACTGTCCTGCATGGATCAAATGCGAAATCCCGGAACAGCAACATGACCACCAGCAAGGCAGGCCACATGAATC